>WYDI02032049.1:0-68884 GCA_009867235.2 Psittacus erithacus | reverse complement strand
GCAGCAACTAAAAACATCGGTGTTATCAGCGCTGTTCCCAGACTGAAAGTCAAAAACACAGCACTGCACCAGCTACTGAGAAGGAGAAAGATGACTGCTACTGCTGAACCCAGGACAGACCTTAAGATCATCTAGTTCCACCCCCCTGCCATGGGCAGGAATGGCTCACGTTAAAACATGTCACCGAAGGCTACGTCCAACCTGACCTGGAACACTGCCAGGGATGAAGCATTTACTACTTCTTTGGACAATAAATGAAACTTAACAGATCTTCAGTTACACCAGCAATTATTAGAATTGCTGAGACTTTAATCATAAATGCCGTGCTTCTTTAGAGGGGAAAAGAAACACGAAGCAAAAAGGAAAGGGATTTAACAAGTGACTACATGATCAGTAGCTCTACTAATTCAAGATAGTGCGAATAGAATGTTTCTACCAGTTTCTCCCAACCCAGATTTAGATAGCAAGATTCATTAGCAATACCTCTAGATAATCCATCAGCTATTGCAAACCAAGAACCATAAGAGCTGGATTTGTGCATATGTCAGGAGAGGGGGAAATGGGCCTGGTGAGAATAATCAATGTTATTAAGAGTTTTGTTCATTCTGAGATTTGTCCCTTTCATGCTACCTAAGTGGCTCAAAGGGGCCTTAATCTAGCCACAAACTGCCAGTAGAGAATGTCCTATTAACGAAAGCAATACAACATTTGTGTTGGTTCTTCATCTAACAAACACCATGAGGTGGGACATGCACCAGTATGAAGGCTCTCTCCAGTCTTATCTCCTGTCCATTCCAGCCACCGAGAACTACCCTTGAACTTTCATGGAGGGCATAGCAAGACCACCTTAATGGCCCCAAGTCCTTGCACATCCTGGAAAGCCTGGTGCTGCCTGCCCAAAAGGTACAAGGCTGAGCCATAGCTGTGCCACCAACATCAGAGCCTGAAACTAATTTTCCACTGTTTCAGACTGTCTGGAATGGCATGCCTGCATGATTTCATGATCCCTCCCACCATCTTCTTTTTTTTCCTCTGTGGAATTCCTAGCAGCTTAAGACCATACAAAATGATGTTCTTGAGATGAAGATCCTACTAGAAGTCTGTGTAAAATTTCGAAGGAGGAAACAAGGAAAATAGGAAACGGGGAAATGCATTGCCAAATCTGAACAGGGGTCTGTTATCGTCTTCAATCTAGCTGTAGTCACTGTGTCAAAAGGCCTCTCTTCCTAACTGCAAAGAGTGGATGCCCAGAAATGTGGTGGTTCTCTTGGTGATACAATCATGGATGCTGCACGTATTACACATGTCTACAGTACTCACCCCATTGGCCCAGTGCTAGTTTGTGCATTCATACCACATTTCTTCAGTAACGCAGCAACAATTTATGGCCAGCTATGAAAAACATGGCTAGTGGATTTCAATGTAATTACTTAGGCTTCCAACTTCATTGTTACATGTCTGAGAGGTAGTTAAATGGTAATGGCACTTTTCCCCTTCAATTCTAGACTTAACAGATCAGTCCTCCCTTGATAGAAGGTGGGAGTGAGGTATTAAAAAGCTAAAATAAAATAAGATAACAGAGAACTCAGTAAAGTAAGAAACCAAGAACAGCACTACATTTATAGCTAGAGGACTCTACAATCAGATCAAATTCCAGAGTCATAAAGAAACTACTCAATGTTTCATTCTTTAATTTCTTTAAAAGTCACTTAGAACTGCTTTATACAAAATCCCAGTTTTAACCCTGTGTAAAGTTAATACTGTTGACCTATAACCAGGATTTATCCTGTCAGCTTTTGCTATACTAGGTGCATTCCATGTGTATTACTTCCCCAAACTGCAAATACCTCTTTGCACTTAAGAAATGGCTCCTGGCAGTTGTCCAGCTTATTTCTATGTCTATGCTGCATCAAAGCTCAATTACCCTGAAAACTTCAATAAATGTTACCAGGATCTCTGATGTAGTTCTTAAAGGACATGCAAGAAGATTTTATTTTTAAGTAATAAGAGTAGCAACTTTATCTCATTGCAATAATTTACATATTTTCCAGGGAGGGAGTGAGCAAAAAAAGATCCAGGGTAGGAAAACACATTAAAAGTAGAATTTTAGGTGCATTTTATGATGAGAGTCATTGTTTTTCTACAGGCATTCTCCATACTGAATTCTGAAAATACTTGCCTTTGGGTTGTTCACCAGCCACATTATAAGTACTTTATAGTTCTACAAATCATTTGTCCTCTGGATGCTTCAGCAGAAAAAGGCTGAATGTGATATTAGCACAGTTTATTAAAAAAATTAAAAGCAATTAGCAAGAAGAAAGGAGAATAAGTAAAAAATAGTGAAATGGAATAATATGGGCCCAGTGAAAAGCACTATACCAAAGGTAGTTTTGCAAGGGAACATTAAACATTCAGTGAAGATTAGTTTGCACTGCTAATGCTGAAGGCATGGAAATTGGTGGGTTTTGCAAACACATCTGACCAAACCACAGCAATCTTGGAGACATCCCAATGAGCCTTCTAACACTCATGTTGGGAGTGCGTAGAGGCGATGATGGGTATCTCTGAAGCACACAATGTGGCACACCACCACAAATGAGCAGCCCATCTGCTACAAGAAAATCAAATTGCAAGGGACATGGCTGCTTGGAAATCCCTAGTGCATTCCTCCCAAAGCACAGCCATGCAACCAATTATATACTTTAGTTGTGAAATTTAGAGATGAACATGCTTTTTCCTCTATTTCTATTACAGATGAACTACAAGGGAGCAGCAGCTGTGAGGGAGCAGAGCAGAGACTCTCCAGGAATAGCTAGGGCTCCACAGGAAGCACTTAGTGCTGCTGAGGCTTCATAAATGTTAACAAATGAGTTGTTCTCTGATTTTAGGTACTGATAGAACCAGCTTTTTAATGACCAGACTGATATAAACAGTATCACATGTGAATATGCATTAAAACATTTTCTATTTTCAATTTTTAGCTCTTCAGTTATCACTGGGCTAATTATAAAAAAGCTTGTAAAGCTTCATGCTAACGCTGCAGAGCCTCTATTTCTGCACCATCCAAAGCCTAGTGAAAATCTGTTTCCAAACAAAAATCCATGTGTACAGAGTGCTATCATTGTACAGGTTACCGACACACCATAACAGCCAACTTATTTTCTATGTGAAGTTAAGTATATGCTGTATAAGATCCTGAATCAAACCACCCGCTTTGATAACATCATTTTAAACTGTGAGAAAATTGACATCCAAACTCAGACATTGATCCACAAACCAACAGGATTGCTCAGTGGTGTAAAAAGCCTTAGAAAATTGCCATATCCAGAACAAGATACCTGCCTAGGGCTAACCATTAATTTGAACTATTAAGTACCGTAACTGTGGCAGCTACAGGGGGGCCTCTCATCTTGGATGAGGAATCTGCCCCCAAGGGTACACTGGATGCCGAAATCTGTGCACAAGCATACCTGTACAAACGCAACGTATGAATGGGATGAGGGGACATTTTTATGATTCAAAGACACCAAAAGTCCTAGTCTGGAGATTTATAAATAAATAATGGCTTAATATGGGGTTTAAATTTTCTGGTCTGAAACATTTTTTCTTTGAGAACAAATGTGGCTATAAATCCTACAGAGGTAATACTGCATATTCCACAGCTGAAGATTTCCACAAATCCCAAAGGCCATGACATCCGCCAGATTATAAATAAAGAACAGGACATTTTGCAATATGTGCATTTTCAACAGAGCAGGGCTGAAATTCACTGTGCACATGTGCTGAAGGGTGGAGGAGCGGGGGAAGAGGGTTGATGAGTGACTTTTTTTTTAATTCAAAAAGAAGCTAACTCTCCAAGCATTTAAAATACAAGTTTTCAGTGTTTCTTAATATTTATCTCCTAGATTTGCATTTTCCTAGGTATTTAAACCTTGTTTTAACCTGTCTCTCCATTGAGACCAAACTCTCATCAGTATTCTTCCCTAGGAGAAATGCTCTGCTTAAAAGGACTTTCTGTAGCTTTTCCCTGGCAATAGGCAAATACTACTGCTTCCAACCCCAGCACACAGGGACAGCCTGGTGCTACTGGTCTGGTTACTCAAACACAACGCACTCAGCTCATCACCCCGCTCTCACAGCATTCAACAGCTACCTATGAGGAGCTTTCAGGCAACAAGTGATAAGAATGAAAGTGCTTCCATCACATATACACAGACACCAATTTAAAACTAGATGTATTTGCAGATATGAAAAATGTAGGAAGTCCAGAACTTTGGATTTCTGGACACCTTACCCTAAAACCGTCAATTTAAAAACCTAATTAAATTCATGAAAGAGTCTAATTATCTATAGAGCCTATTCAATTATAAAACAAGATGAAGAAAAATAGACAAAGCAAGACAGGTGTCTTGTATTTACTGATCCATTTAATGTTGCTTGTTGTATGCACTAAATTAATATTTTCCTCGTGAAGATAGCTGGAATATTTATTCAGGATGTCAAAGAATGCAGCCATTACTTAAAAGGAGTAGCGAAAGCCTTGCCAGGTTTTAGGAGGGTTTTATTTATTATCCACAAATTCCAAGTATACGTGCATATATATACACACATATACTCAGTGTGTAAATATATATATCTCATGTTTTTATATGTGTATGCTTACCTGTTTATATATCTATACGCTTATAAAAATGTGTGTGCATATAAAAAATGTAGTTTTGGTATGATCTTGTGGTTTATCAAATATGTAAGAGAAGTTTATTTGTGATTAGGAGAAGCCAGATTATGTCAAACTTTTCATACTGAGGTCATGATTAATGTTTATTTTCTGCGGTCCCAGAGGGGGGAAGAAATACTCTGTTTCATCAGGGTTTTCAATAAATTGTTAATTAAAGTTACAGCTTTGGAAAGTTCTTTTGCTGCCTGAAAAAGCAGTATTGGCCAGCTCTATTCTCAGAGGTATTGGGACTGCATCGTTGCCAGATCCTGCCTCGTCCTTAAAAAAGAATTTGAGAGTTACTGGGTTACTACAGCTTCCATTGCACAGCAACTGGAGCTGTGATTTCTCAGCATCATTAAAAAACTCAATCAGAATGTGTTTGCTTCACTATTGATGAAGATTTAGGTTCTTCCAGTTCATTAGATTTATATGAAAGAGAGTTTGCAAAAGCAAATCGTAAACCCCAGCAATTTCAATTATCTTCTTTGACTGGTCTTTTATATTATTAGGATCTTGCCTATTCTTTAACCCCACATTGGAGTTACAGCAACTTAAAATAGCAAATGACCATGTATGGGAGTACTACATTCACATTAAAAATAGCAAAGTGCCTGAAGCGTACATCACACCTTAGGTCATTCAGAAGTCGGGTTTTATATTTAAAAAACAGTAACAAGAGTTCCCATTATTCTTAAATACAGAGGCTTTTTCCCCAGAAAACCAAAAATTACCTACCCAGAAACATACTGCAATTCTCTACCTGGAAACCCACGTTTTAGTTCTGTGTGAATCATTTTGATGGCCCTCAGAAGTCAGTCAAGTTTCTGAAGAAGTTATTTTACTAAAGAGCAAATCCTAAACAGATGAGGAAATCGGCTGAGCAAAAATAAATATGCACTTAATCATTAGCAAGCCACCACCCAGGTAACACCGAGGCAATTTGAAGACAGAAGGAGATAGATTTGTCACCTGCAAAGGCCACACGTGTTATTGTAACCTCAAACTTATGAGCTGCAGTCGGCATCTCAGAGGTCTTTTAGGTGTCTAGTCAGAAGAAGATCAGCAGGCATAGGCTGTGTCTTTAATTGTATTCAAGCAGCCAGTGCCTGTAAAATTGGATGGGAAATCTACTGGAAAAAAAGAGGTTATCAGGGGAAAGAAAAAAAAAGGAATCTCAGCAAGGGAAACTTGAGCACAGGATTTCCAGCAGTGTTTCCACCACTGTTGGCTGAAGTCTTCACGTAAAGGGGGAAGAATGTGTGAACAAAGGGGCAGTTCAAACTTCTGGAAATGGCATTAAAATTAGTGGGTTTTCTTCAGACAGTAGGGCTATTTGAATTACCTTCTCAATTATCTGAATGCTGCTGCTTCTCCGTGGTTAGGAGCTCCAGGACAGTCTAATCCTAACAATGCACACAATAAAAAAAAGGCACCAGCACTTAGGTACTGCATTACCACATATTTAAAGTGGTAAATAAGTTATATAGACCTGTTTTGGATTTTTGCTGCCTTATCTTCTGCAAGGCAAATATGAGTATTTTTCTACTTGGCTTGGGTATTGAGAGATTTAAATTCAAAGATAGGTTTCTCATAAAATGCTAAAAGACATCATTTGATCTCTTGATACAGCTATCTAATCTAATTCAAACACCCTAAAAAATAAAGATACAATACAATGCAGCTAACAAATAAACATCTAGTGCAATTTCAACATGTCGGTACTTGTTTTTATGAAAGAGGCAGTCCTCCATGAACTGCTCCAGCACAGGCTCCTCTCTCCATAGGGCCACATGTCCTGTTAGGAGCTTACTCCAGCACAGGCTCCCCACCAGGTCACAGCCTCCTTCGGGCATCCCCCTGCTCTGGTGTTGAGGTTCCTTCTATGGGAGACTTCCACAAACTTATCCAACATGAGTTCTTCCCATGGGCTGCACTTCATGAACTTCAGCCTCTCCATGGTCTGCACCATTGGCAGCAGGGGAACATGCTTCCCCTGGAACAACCCCTCCCCTCCTTCTCCACTGACCTTGGTGTCTGCAGAGCAGGCGTATTCTTAGTTCTCTGTCTGACTGCTGTTGGGCCACAGGCTTTTTTTCCCCCCTTCCTAAACACTTAATCCCAGAGATGCTACCAGCACTGCTGATGGGCTCAGCCTTGGCCAGTGGTGGCTCCATCTTGGAGCCATCTGGCACTGGCTTTATGGGACATGGGAGAAGCTTCTAGCATCTTCTCACAGAAACCGCTCCTGTAGCCCCTTCCTCCCCTCCGCTACCAATGCAGTGTGGTTGCTTCGTTTCCAGATAAGACCAGGTTAAAAGTAGGTGCAAAGACTGAACTCCATGTCTTGCTTTGCATCTCTTACAAACAACTCAATTATCTTTGATATTTCTGGGCATGTTTTCATTTTGAGGCCTTTTAAGAGCTTTAGCTCTGAACATGACTACCAAACTTAACCAATTTCATTTTTCATTTTAATTAAGAGGGAATATTTGACATGGTTTGACAACATAAAGCTTGCTAACTACAATACAGTGATTCATCTTGGACCATAATACTTGTCACCAAAACCTATTAACGCAGCTATCTGTAAGTCAATTCCTCAGGTTGCTAAAAAGGACAATAACCTGGAAATTAAATCACAATCAGATATTCTAAGCAAATAATTTCAGAATTGAATACGTTAATCAAAAAAATAACTAAGTGCAATGGAACCAATTACTGAAAATCCTAAGGATACATTTTAAAAAGGCAGTAAAAACTGAGGGGACAAGCAAATTGAATTTTGCGAGAGGTTATTCCCTAGGAAAATATGAATAATCAGTATTTTTCAAGTGTGCTGTATCTTGTTTCTCATCCATGAATAAGGCATATGGCTTTTTCCCAGGGTTTGTGCCAAACACTGCTTGCAGCTGGGCCAGCTGTGGATATACACCTCTCCACCCTGCTCAAAGGCTGCTACAACCTGTCATTCTTGTGAGTGCCACAGGCTTCATGTGCTTGCCCCTTGCATTAAAATGCAAAAACAAAACAGGAGATTATCTGCCATGCCAATAGCATAGAAGATTATTGTGGAAAGTGTGTATGGGCCTATTTAAAAACTCAAGTTGCTGTATTTAAATCCCCGATTAAGCGCTGTATCTGGTTCTGGGACAGCTTCCCTGTTGTGCTGAGAAGCTGCTGTATTTCTGTCTGCTTTGGTTTGTTTGGGTATTTTTTTATGGTTTTGGGGGGTATTGTGTAGTTTTCGGTTTATTTATTTCTTACCTACTATAGTTTGCAATCAATGAGAGGAAATAAAAGGTACTATTCATAAAACTATCATTCAGTATCATTCTTGTGAGTGATAATCACTTCATTAAAAACAGAGTACAAGAATCGGTACTGAAATGAGTGATTTAGCAGTGTATGGGAACAGCTGGAGCCTTGCTGAAATGGCTCGCCTCAATAAAGTCTTCCTGGATGTATCCAGCAATCACATAGAAATCTGAAACCAAAGGAATCAATATGAAGTTGAAGCCTTAGTTCATTGCTGGAGTTGATTCCTTTTTATTCTTTCCACTTCCAACATGTTTTAATAGTAATGAATGCTAATGCAGTGTCACTCCTTGATGGGATATTTTTTTTCCTAATGATACAGAGCACTTTAAAGGACATTTTTCCCCCTCCACCAAGTGTAATGGTATTTTAATTATGTAGTTCTAAATGCTCAAGAACTTTAATGAGGAATTTGATAGACCTAATTGAATGAGACGCAGCCAAATATAAAAATTTAAATAGATGCTCCACACACTTTATGATTCCTGGCAAAGGTACCTGAAAAATGTGTTGACCCGTTTACACACCATCCTGGGTATTTCACTTCACTGCTTCACATTCTACATCAACAAACCGGAAGAGCAAAGAAAAAGAGAACATTAATTTGCAGCTGCAATATCACCATTTTCATCTAAGCATTAATAGTAAAGAAGCAACGATTTTGCATTTTGGGGTGAGAAGTTCCATTACAGAACAAGATAGGTATAAAGAGAACAGAATCTTAGTTAACTCACTTGAACAACTGAGATCAAATCTTGGGGAGAAAACTACAAATTCAGAAAAGA
The DNA here is from genome assembly GCA_009867235.2 of Psittacus erithacus. Taxonomy (NCBI): domain Eukaryota; kingdom Metazoa; phylum Chordata; class Aves; order Psittaciformes; family Psittacidae; genus Psittacus; species Psittacus erithacus. Next base: position 60,064 of record WYDI02032049.1, on the reverse strand, counting down.
CCAAGAGCTTCCCCCCACTCCAGGGCTCTTAATGGGTTCTTAGAATACAAGCCTTTTTGGAGGCTTATTTAAAGTTACCCATCTCTTCTACAGCAGCTCCATAATATAACAATAACTTAAGAGAAGCCACTGTAATTACAAGAGAATAAACCTTCTGTGAAAGAGAAGTTGGGGTCAGAATTTCTGAAAGTCTTGGGTTGCAAATTTACACCCCAAAAAACCACCCCAACTTTTGAAAGCCAGCACAGTGACAGGTGTCTGAAGGATGGAAAGCCTGGTTTTAAACCATTTAACTCAGACTGCAGACAGCAAAAGCACAAGGTCCTTTAAAGCATTCTTCACATCAGTGGCTTAGTCCCTGCCACAAGAATAGAGTGCCAGTCTCCCCAGCAATCCACCACAGTCCTCTGCTGTCAATTTAAGAGAGAATTTTGTGGCATCTTGCCCCCAGAGCTGCTCTGATCACAAAAGAATTAATGTTAAATGACTGTAAAACCATTGCTACCATTTAATATTCCTCATTGTGCATTATTACAACAATGCGCTTTATTGATATGTATTAATACTTAATAAGTATTAAGTATGAATCTTTACCTGTATATTTGTAAAGTTACCCTTTCATTCTAAACCTGCAGAAGCTACATGGCACAAACTAAAGGTCCTCTATTTAGATATGCTTATTTATCCATGTGCGAACATTGGCTCACCTTCAATCAGTTCACCTCCTAAGGAGAAATATTGCATATTCAAGTTCACTGTCTTTTCAGATTTCTTCCAATGAAGCCCCATTAGCTTAAAAAAAGGCACTGCAAAATCTGGAATAATTTTGCCTTCCTGAAACTGAACACAACGGGCAGCAGGGTGTCATGTAAGCCAGGCTCAATTGATAAAAGGTGCTGGAATTTTCCTGATTTTGATGGAGAAGGTGAAGATTGAGGATACAGGTCTTATGGACATATCACTTAGGAAGCCCAGCAGTACTGTGTCCAGGAAAACTCCAGTCTCCATCCAGTGTGCATGTCTGAGTTTCTCACTTCTCACTGTGTTTCTGTTGCCAGAATACAGCGGCCTGTGGACTTCTGCACCTCCATCAGATTAGTCTGATATTAGCAATTACGTTCAGCAGTGGTGAGGAGGGATGGGACAATCACATGGAGGGTGAGGGGAGCAGGATGGGGAAAGACTCTTACACCTCAATATAAAAGCATTCTACGTATGGCACCAGGACATACCATAAACTGTTGCCCACCACCTTTCATCTGCTGCCAGATACAAGCCCACCCAGCTGTCACAAGCACTTCATTAGACTTAATGCTTTCTAGGACAAAGAGCTGACTGAACACTGATGACTTGCTAGGTTGTCATTCAATCACTAATAATAATGATAATAGATATAATAATTTTAATCTCCTCAACACTTATGTTGTGTCAGACAGGACACTGCAGAGCAATCAGAGGCAGCTGCTGGAGATTCAGGAAATCTTATAACAGATGAGTATGAGTAACCCACTTTCTGGGGAAAATTTCTGTCTAATTTGCAGGCACCAAGAGGGTTGGCAATAGTCAGAACTAGGAGCATTACACTGTCTATCATGCCTGTGGACATTCAATAGCCATATAAATATCTGGTCAATGCACTCCATTAAGATCTTACTATTTTGTGGCAATGAGTTCTATAGATTAATTCTGTGTTTAGTAGAAAACAGATACAATTAATTTGTAACCTAGCAATGTGAATCAAGTTACTTTTCCTGGCACTGAATTTAACCTGCTTACTAATTTGTTTGCATCTTCTTCTGCGTTACATCTGTTTATAAGCCGTCCAGAAAACCACTAGCATTACCTAAATAATTGTACTGCTAATGATAATTACTTCTACACAGGGTCATACTGCTCAGTTAACTGAGCAGTAAATATGATATCAACAGCTGAAGGAAAAAAACACAAAGAAATTATACTTTCAGGCTTTAAATATTATTGGATGGCCTGAAGTAGTACTTTGCATTTTTTAACGTGTCTTGATTTCAGTTGAGTATTCTGCAGCTGGTCGGTAGACAGTACGGGTTTCATAGTGTCAAAAAATAGCTATTTGATGGTTCACGTAAAAACGTGATGACCAAGTTGAAACACTGTGGGATGACAGCTCATCAGCATAATTTGAAGAAGAAATGTTATCTGCGTTTGTCTTCATACACTTAACTAATCTCTGCTGACACAAACCACAGTGTCAGATATCTAACATCTTAGGCACTCCTAACCTTGGTACACATGTAAATCTGGGAATCATCAACTGAGGTGATACACGATGTCTGGCAGAACCTTTTCTCCAAAAGTGTCACCTTTCTTCCATGAAGTCATTTGTCTTAATGACAAATTATGATGCATGTACAGCTTGACTGACATGCTCCAACACACAATGCGTGCTCCTGAGACTTAACTGCAATAATGCAGGAACTTATGCAAAGAAGTCACCATTGTATTCTAAGTAACAATGTCTACTTGATCTGCACATGCCCACCAGCTATAATAACTGGGGTGTTCAAACCTATGACATTTGGTCAACCCACAAGAATTAAGAGCCCAAAATGATGCTGAGGTCCATATAACACAGATTATTTCTGTTATAAGATTTCTATCTCATGCCAATGACCACTAGATACGTCTCTACTGAATTCAAGTTCATGCCAGTGAAATTCAGTGTAAAGGTCTGCAGGAAGCTGTGTTTTTCATTGGGGAGGTTGCACGAAGGCATACAGTGAATTGCAAACACAATTCTCAGCTTTCCCAAATTCTGTGAAAGTTTGTTTGAATTCATAATCAACTTTTGTGCCTGAACCCATGTTTACAAAGGGGTGTGTATGCCACAAATGCTGACCAAAGTGATATTAAGGAAATTTTTTTTGGGATAATTCAAAAGAGGGGAAAATACGTAGGCACTGAAAAAACATGTCTGTTAAGAAATACATTATTAAAAAGCTTGTCTATTGAAGAGCCCCATTGATTCATTCTGCCCAGTGACTAAATTTGTCTAAGACAGATCTTGAAATCTTCTCATTATTGGGCATTCTTAAGTGTTGCCAATTGCATTCTGAATTTCTGTAGATTTTTGCTGTAAGAAAATCTCCTGAACAATGCTAAAAAGAGTCCCAGTGCCCGAGTGCTATATTCTAAGAATCCACAGGGCTGAAGACACACCTAGTTCCTGCTCCTTCCAATGAAAGCAGCCTTGTATGTTTGCGCTGGCCTCCCACTTTAAATGGAGCAGATGTGAAGAATGTGGAGAAGAAAAATGTCCAACCATCTTACACTTCCTGAAATTCAGGTTAAATCAAGAAAGGGGTGCTGGGGAAAACAAAAGGCATGTGCTGACTTGGACTGACAAAACCACAGGTATTGAAAAACAAAGCTGCTGGTTCAGTTCAGCATGTGTGGTGCACAACCAAACCAGCCTGTTCAAGATGCAGCATTACCTGCTCTGCTGGGACTCTAAACAAGTACAGAGACTGTATTAAGAAGAAAAAAATAAAAGGATCATTCCATCAATAGCTGTATGGAAAGTCCCAGCGATGCTTGATGTTTGTCTTAACAAATACATGTACATTGCTGAGAAATTCCCTAACTTGAGTTAGGCTATTTCTCTAAGCCCTTGCCTCTGGCATGTTCAGAAACCCCTCAAAATCAGCGCTGATACCTTGCACTGCAGTAAAATGTATCTCTACACCTGCATCAGAAATGGAATAGCAATTCTTATTACTGACACTACAAGCAAGATGAAAATCTTGGTTCTTCAGCACAGAAATGCTTTGCATTTTTCCAATTCTAATTTCTTGATGCTTTTCTTCCAGTAAAGAAAAAGCACATTTTTTTGTGCCTGTGGGTTTCTGTGTGTAGGGATATGTGTGAATATATGTAAGCATGTGCATACTTACTAATTAGACATCTCTGAAACTGGATGACGCTGAATGTTACCAAATATGATTATTTCTAGGAAGTCAAACACTGGCAGTTATGCTTTACGCCTTTAAAATACTCCAGGGTTTGATTATTTTATGATAATCACAATCCCCACCATGCCTTATTACCCAAGCAGTTATCTCAGACTGTGAAACTGGAGAAACATGACCTATAAAGTTTATCTAGTGCAGCAGTTTTCTTCTTTGGTGATTTTGCTGTCAACATTGCATTAATCTATATCTAGTTTTGAGCAAGACACAAGCAGTATATTATCATGAAGAAGAAACAAATGTTAATGAAGCACAAAAATCAGCTTGTGGTTCCAAATATAGGATTTCGGGGCAGAAGAGATCAATAGCTAGAGTGCTGGTCTCTTAGCTCACCCATGACCCAAGACTAGGCAAAGATGAAAGGGCCATCTCATGGACCTACATTATATTCAAAAGTTATGGTAAATAAATAAGCATAAATATACCACAACATTATTATTCAAGAAGAGGAACTGGTTTGTCAGCTAGTAAGTAAATCATGGTGAATTTATAATAAAAGCATTCTTATTTAATGAAGAGAAGCATTTTGACAGCCTTTTAGGAGAGCATTAGAACAGGGTTAATCTGATGAAGATCAGTTACCGTCCCACTTCAGGATATTTTCAGACTGATTAGAATGTTTGCTTGACATTCTCACCTTATCATTCACTCCTGAATGTCAACAGCCACTTATGAAATTAATATTTAAGAAACGATGATAAAGAAAAAAGTTTACCTCAGACATGTCATATCATGAACACTTCTACTGACACTAAATGAGAAAACAAAGGGACTTCATGGCTTCAACACAATCCAAGTATTGGAGGAAAAAAATTTAAAACTCATGGGTTAAGAACAGTTTAATAATTGAAGTACAGTGCAATGACAAAAATGAGAGAGAGGAATAAGGCCCAAAGGGGGGAAAAACCAAAAAGAAAACAAACAACCAAGTGATGCTCCGTACAGTTGCTCATCACTCACTGATCGATGCCCCCAGCCTGTCCCTGAGCACTGACAGGTGGCTCCCAGCCAACTTCCCCAATTTGTGTACTGTGCATAATGTGCAGTTGTATGGAATATCCTTTTAGCTAATTTGGGTCAGGTGTCCAGGCTGTGCTCCCTCCAAATCCAAAACGCAGCACTGTACCATCTACTAAGAAATAACTCTATCCCAGCTGAATCCAGGACACTATGTTTGCTGACTTTTATTATAAAAAAACCTAATTATGTATTTTACCTATGTATCTGTAATAATCTGTAATCATTTGACATACCATGATCATGGTGCTGTTATCCTGCACTAGCACTTCTCCAAAAATGTGAACTGTGGGGAAATAACCAGCCCTCTGGACGGAAACAAGCCCATCCTACCTCAAATAGCTGGAAAGCTGGCCTGTATTGCCGCTGTGCCCGTCTATGTGCTGCTAAAGCTGCCCTTGCCACACCGTGGGTGTCCACACAGCAGCTCTGTGCTCATTAATGGGCTCTCCTGCTATGCAAGGTGAACGCCCTGAGAAAATGCGTACTAAATGCTACTCCAACCTTAACTGTCAAAATCAGAGTTGATGTGTAATGTGATACACTAGCAGTCTGGTAGGTGATGATGTGTAATGTGTCTTTGGGTATGGCTAGCAGACATTGAACAAATACTGCAACTTTCAAGGGTATTTGTTCTAGCTACACTTTCCTACTTTATAGGAAATATCTCAAACAGCTCCTTCAAGTAAAACCAGAAACACAAAGCTCACTGGTACGAGCACATATCACTGTCTGGCTGTATTGTATGCTCTGTATTTTCAATAAGCATCCTTCCTGCAGAACATCAAAGTAAATACCCTACTTTTCTATGTCACATTCAATTCCCCTTCTGCTTAACAAGGCAAAGAAGAAAGTCTCCATAAATTCTTCCTGCTGTATCTCACTACTTCATTTTCCTCCTACATAAAAGCAATACTCATGGAACCACCCAATTACTCTGTTTCTTTCAATATCCCTCTATATGTAGGGCTTAAAAACAAAACATAACCTTGAGAGAGTTGAAAATACAGCTCCTCAGTGTCATAGCCAAGGTATGATTTGTAATGGCCTGTTCTGTATTCCAGCTGCCCCATAGAAACCTGATATTTTGTTGTAAGGTTATAAGTTATCTTTGCCCATGGTTACAGCATGAATCACTCCTTCCATAAATCAGTAATGCAGTGTCAGGGTGGTGAGGAACTTCTGTGACATTTTGTGTCTTATTTGTTTCTGTTCTTAAATAACCAAACAAGACACACAAATGATTGGGGCCCTCACGCTGAGTGTTGCATTCTGCTCTTTAAATTCCTGCAATTTATCCAGGAATTCTTTGCCTCAGAAATGAGAATTTTATTCTTTCCAGTTTCAGCACTGCTATAGCCTGGTCATTAGTGAATATCCAATGAAGTAAAAACATTAGATCCCACAAATACAGGCATGTACATACCTGATAAATGGACCAGCCTAGTCCAAACAAAACACTGCCAAGCAAAACTCAGATGTGAATGAAAATGTTCAGACATGGGATGCATCTTGCCAAACCTTTGAGACAATTATAGTGTATATTCTGTTTCTGTAGAAGTCCCCAGCCCCTGAGCTAGGAGAGGGAGACAGACTTAATCTGGGCTTCTAGTATTTTATTTCTGACATCAATACCTAGAAGTTTTCTGGGCCTGGAATTTGATGAAAACAGGCACTTAAAAAAACCCCAACAAATCCAAATGTAGCTTAATGACTGTAACAGAGACCCAACAGGCCTTTTTAATAAAATAAAAATGAAGCTACCTTAAGCCTGGTTTCTAGGTGATGACTCCATCATAAAAGACTAAGTGAAGCAATCAGGTTCTACCAGGCTTATCCTATAACTTCTCAGGTACTTAGCAGAACACCGTGTCTGAGGTTACACATGTCTGGTTTAACTGTTTCAGTCCTCCGACAACTTCTGTTTCCACCAACCAAATTCAACCAAACCTGCATATGAGCGAAGAGCTTGAAGATTTTAATTTCTTAAAGAAAGCCCAAAACAACACAAAAATCAACAAACAACCTCCCAGAAGTAAATAAAACCAAGCAAAACACACACACACCCCCAACTGAAGAAGCAAGCACAATCAAGCACCTAACAACAAAACCAAACCACACACCCATCATCAAGATGGGATACAGGAATGCCACTCACAAGCGCTTGGTTTGGAGCTGAAGTACAAGCCACTTCTCATCTTCATGATGATAGAGGAGAGAACAGAAACTAGTCCAATGGAAGTTAGGGGATGCAGAACATGACTGGAAATACTATGGGAATTATGTAGTTGTAAAAGCCAGAGGAGCACAACTTTTTTCCTGAGATGAGAAGAAGGAAGAGGTTTAAGACACAAATTTGTAGGAAGGACACGTCAGTTATGGTGCTCATGCAACAGTCTGTACCTATGTGCCTGCCCACTTTATGTGGTACAAATCTTAGATTTCAGATCGGGTTTTCTTAAATGCATTTGTCAAGAGCTTTGTGTTGTGCAGAGCCTATAGACTGCTTCTGACTCCATTTCAGTACCCTTAAATATGATTTTCCATTAGAAAGCTTGACAAACCGTCTGCATTCATGAGGCTGTTTATAGTTTTGAAATCAATGCTACTACGGTGAGCCATCTTCCCAGCTTGAAAGCTTCATAGCAGTTATGGTTGGAACTCTTTTTTTGTCAGATTAAAGCTGAAACTAGAAGATGATGATCTTCAACCAGCATAAATCGTTACTTATACCGCAGTGGTGAAAAGTTTTAACTGCCAAGAATAGTGCAGAGATCCTTTCTCAATTTCCATGCAGCTCTATGTGGCTAAGGTAAGGAATTCAGAGGCAAAGGCAATGGATCTTTCACTCCAATCTTCCATCAAATGTGAAATTACTGCTCCTGTTCCACTTAAGGAAGCATCATAAGGTAGCTTTATAGACAAAGGTGTGTAAGGACTCTCTCACACAATATGAGCACTATTACTCATGAAAAGTCCCAAAATGCCATGTGAATCGATGTGTTTCTATTCATTCTGTAATAGTTCATTCTGCAGATCAAATGTAGTTACTGCCATAAGCAAAAAACTACAGAAATAACTGATTGCTACAAAGAGGGGTGCACATGGCGGACATTCAAAGGTTTAGGCTCCTGCAGATAAATCACAAGGCTTAGGTAAAACTCTGCCAGCCATAACACAGTTGAACCTTCAAAAAAACTCAGATTTTCCTTATTCCCTTCAAATTTTTGACAATTCCTCAGCAGTACACTTAAGGTGCTCCATAGCAGTAACTTGCACATAACACTGGGTGCTGGGAATGTCATAAAACAGCTGGTTTATTGTTTGGTGCTACAAAATGAGTACTGATGTCATTGATAGGATTAAGCTGGTGATATTACAACTGTCTTTGAAGAGGTATTTCTTGCTATCAACCTCAATCTCCAGTTTTATAGACATATTTCTCTGGGTAGATCTGGGAGCTTACTGTCAACTAATGGAAAAAGTTCATCCAGTGTTTCAGTTAAAAGTTACTAAACTGCAAGTATGGGTTAATATTGAATTCAATTCAGAAGTATAGAGCCTCAAGGGTTTATCATAGCTAGTGAAAATGTAGTGTTTCACCCTCCTTGTCATATAATGATTTAGAATCATAGAATAGTTGGGGTTGGAAAGGACCTTAAGATCACCTAGTTCCAACCCCCCTGCCATGGGCAGGGACACCTGACACTAAACCATGTCACCCAAGGCTCTGTCCAGCCTGGCTTTGAACACGGACAGAGATGGAGCATTCACAACTTCCTTGTGCAACCCATTCCAGTGCCTCAGCACCCTTACAGTAAAGAATTTCCTCCTTATATCCAGTCTAAACTTTCCCTGTTGAAATTTGAACCCATTACCCCTTGTCCCATGACTACAGTCCCTAATGAAGAGTTCCTCCGCAGCATCCTTATTTCTGCAAGGGGCTTATGTTCTGCCTTTTGCTTTCCTTACTACTGAACCAACCTAGCAGCCTGTATGACTAGTCTGTCCTAAACAACCAACATTTAAAATCCTAAAATCTGTAGGGAAACTATATGGAAAAGACCAGCTGATTTCACCAGCATGAGAAACATATGACCTCCCAAAACCATTGAAAGCTTAGAGAAGTATTAAGCTCTATCAATCCGTCTAAACCACATTCCCATGTGATCATTCCCATCTATCATGTAATAGATGACCTCCTCCCTTCATAGCATGACGCAGAAGAGTACAGTGTTTATAGTTACACATTGCCTCCATTGCAAAAATGCTTAGATGATGTGGATGCTATTCCTGCACATTTAAAGCATCGAGTCTTACTGCTGCTTTGTCTGAGAACACTGTCAAAAATACAGTTCAGATTCCACTCCCTCCACTTCTAACAAAACCCAACATTTTGGTTATTGTGTCTTAACTTAGATTGCTGCAAAGATAGTAGTGCTTTTACAATAGACTACAATGGACTACAATAGATATCATCCTGTGCTGCATCACAGCTCTGAATGCATTTTCTGTTGCTTTTGTAAGGGGTAATAAGTTTGGAAGGGACCTGCACATATTCTCTGTACATCCTAATTTCTTTTAGTTACTTCAGGTCAGTACTCATTCGCATGATAAGACAGAGACAAGACAGGTTGGTTTGTTTCTCTGGTTTGAGCTTTCTGCTTACGACACTGTTTAGCAGTTGCACAGGCTACCTGCACTGCTTCTGGCTTCCTCTACCCTGCTGCTCTTCTGTGTGCTGCTTTGGATCAATTATTCCAGTCAATAAGCGTTTTTGGACTGTTTCATTTTTGCATATAATAAACTGCCCAGTCTCTTAACACATCATTTAAACTCTTTCTGAACTGACAAATTCAAGAATTGTCTCATTTTCTCCTTTGATCCTCTTTATAATAGCAGATACATTCAGCAGATACTGGAAAAGTAATTTTGTAGACTTTCCACAATCTCAGCAAATGTTTTGTCTGCTGATTTAATACCAGCTTTTAAGCTATACAGCACGTTTTAGGCTTTAGCCCTCATTACACTCTATAAAAGTATCACCTTTTTCTCATCACTGATACCATTTTTTATAACACGTTGTTCCAATTTCCTGACATAGCCCAGCTGTCTATTGAGCTATCAAACAACAGTGCTCTCTCTGGTCTCTGTGAACTCCTTTCTGTCCTTGCACAGTGTTTGCCATTCTCACGGTGCAAACCCCAAGCTCTCTGTAACCCCTCTCTACTGCTGTGTCCTTAAACCAGGCTCTCATCACATTCATGGTGTTTTATCTCTGCATGTTAAAAGGAAATTGCACAATCAGATTCTCTTTTTAATAAATCCAAAATGACTAGAAACAGAGATGCTCCATAATAGTGTCTTCTACCAAAGAAATAGAAATGTCTAAGTTATTTCAAGGGGTACTAAAAAGAATAGCTTAAACCGGGTTTGAAAGAAACAGTTATAAATCAAATTCATTTACTTTCAGTGTCTGTACTTAGTCTGGAAAACATTGGATTATATTCAAGAGTACTGTATTTGAAACATCAGACACATATCCTGAGAAAACTTATTTGGCAAAAACTGACTTGAAAAGTGTGTACTAAAGGTTCAAACTGGTGCAACTTATCAGCAATGGGAAATGTGCTCATGAAAGAATTAGCCCTTTCTGAACTGCACTGGGAACATGGCAGGTGATCTTAGAAGGCTGATAGACAAACTTCTTACTGCTTTATTGATAAAGAAATTACCAAGAAACAGTTATATTTGTGAAAGATTTTCTCCCACCCATGCAAATCACCCACAATGATTTCTTTCAGACTGTCTAAAAGTATTAATAGAAAACTTGCTGAAACATGCGCTGCTGATTCAGCTTGCTTAGAAATGACACTTTTACCCCATCCCCTTAAATAGTTTGTTAAATAGTTTTATCATCAAAACACTCTTAATCAGAGCTTTAAATTTAGGTTTCATGTCAAAAATTAATAGGTATTTTAATTAAAAAACCCAAAGCTGCTGCCTTCAGAGAATCTTAATGCTCAGCTTGTTTTGAAAACCAAGATGTAGGAATACTTAGAAATCTGAAATACTGATTAGCCCTTTAAAAAGCATCCCTCTGAGGGTGTATGATATATTGCACTTTCAAGAAACTCCAGAAGATATCCACTGCCTTTCCATACTTGTGTTTGCATTTATTTAAGAGGAAACCTCTGTTTCTGACAACCAGAGGGAAACAGGGAAGAGAACAGGACTTGTCCTGTCATTACAGGTGCAGACCTTCACAGAACTAAGACAATTATTTTGAACAGACTAGGAATGATTAAGCAGAGAGAAGAAAGGAGGGAATATATTCAAAGAAGAATCAGAGCAAAGAAAAAACAAATGCAGTGTAAGGTATCATTCAGGAAGAACTGGACTGAGTCCAATAGGAACATTCATTGATATCCCTTTTGATCTTCAGGATTAAAAAATCATCCATGTCACACTGACATTGCTTCTCAGTGTGTCAACTAAGCCACTTACCATCTAATTCAACATCTTCTTTGAGACAAAAATGCTACGGCTTGTACCAACCGCAGAAAAAGTTATTAATGAACATTTTATCCTGGTATTGTCTTGAATTAAGATGTTCAGACCTTCTGTTCCATTAACACCTGTAAATATTTGTGTGAATGGAACTTTTCTTCTTGTGAATCATTCTGCAACGTGACTTGCACATGTTTACTCAAAGTGGAGTGTCTATGTTAACTAGGAAATGCTGCAGTTAACTCATAATTATCCAGATGGAAGCTAGGAAGACCATCACACCAAGGGATACAGTCTCAGCCAGGCAGCCATATGCAGACAAAGCAGCAAGAGTATGATGGAGCATTTACAATTTACAGGTAACTGCAAATACTTTCAGAAATTAAAAACCTGTTTGTGGGTAATTGGAAAACAGAAAGAACAGAATACTGCTGTTGACGAAGATAAAGGCAGTGCATTTCTCCTACCCATCAGCTTCATTTCAGCACCAAGAAAGCAAAGTTATATTATCTGCAATGGTTTGGAGTCACTTATGTACTGCAGATTACAGCAAAATTCGCACTTGTCTGCATAGAGCAGTGGAAATCTTTTGTTTTCTCTATTTCTACCACTTCTTACCACTTTTGAATCTCCAGTCTACAATACTATCAGAAAACACTTTAGCTAAACAAGCACATCTTAGTATTACTCTATTTTCTGTTATTTGCTGATGTTGCTACTGGGGCACCATGGTTAGTCTGTAATGACAAACAATAGCTGTGGCATTTTAAGGCATTGAGGTGAGCCTGAAGATGGAAAATTGCAAGACATTACCTTAAAGATAAACCTCCAAATCCTAGAACTTTATATTTTGGACAGATCATCTGCAATAGTGAAATGTAGGAAGTACAAACTTCCACATAGTCAAAACTGACTGGATTCTTAATACTACAGTTAGTCTTTTGATTCCCAGAGGTTAAAATAAGATAGAATCTCTCTCCCCAACATTTTGCTCCATTTTGTCTACTTTTTTCTCTACTGTAAAAAGAAATAGTTAAGCCAGCAGTCACTGAATAAGACAAGAGAAAATATACCCAAAAAGGGAACAACAGAGAGAAACTATGACATTTATAAGGTGATTGCTTTGAGCAGGGGAGAAGTAAGGAAGGGATAGAGACAGTTATATCCGTTTCACTTAAGCCTCAGGAGCCATAAAGAAAGGAAGGAATTACAAAGACATGGTTTATTGACCACTCACCACTAAGCCAGAGTTTTCCTCATATAAATTCTTTCTTAAAAGGTTAATTAAAAAAGGGTTAGGGCCCTGATCTAAAATCTTTATTCACTATCATAATCCTTAGTCACACAAGGGATTCCATTGATTTCAGTGGACAAGGGACTGCTCATGTGGCTTCAGGTTTGTAGAACCAGACCCTGTGGTTTTGAGGCACTGAAAATCGGGAGTGTTTTTGGTTAACAATATACACAGCCTACGCATAGCAGCACAGCTTAGCTTGAGTACAGAAGCAGTGTGGAGCACCCTGTGCTATCTTTAATTATAGGAAACATAACAAATAGATGGTAGGTATGTTAAAAACCTGCATGGATAAATAGGAGACAGATCATTTGAATATTTAGGTTTTAGTTTACTACCTAAAACGTACGTTAGCATGCCAAAGTTAATACCCCACTGTTAAGAATACTGAAGATAGAATCATGTTTGTAGCATAACATACATATACAAAAATCCTGTTTAGCCCTACATCTCCTAACTTCTGTTTTGTTTGTGAATTCACAACCTCATTCCAAGAGTTTTGCAGTATAATTCTTAGTGCATATTGCCTTCAAAGTAGCTTTGGTTTTGAAAGTATAGCTGGGTCCTACTTCATAACTAGTGATCCTGAAGGTAGTTCTCAGAGAGCAAACATAGAAAGTGTGGATGAAATATGGAGCAAGAAGGGATTAGATAACACCTCTCTTCACTGTATACATGCTTAATTAGGCTATTCCACGCATTGTTACTGGGAAGAATGGTGACATAAGAAAATACTTTATGTATGAAATGAGGGACTAGGCTTCTTGGCATAGGCAAGTTGTATCTTACACACTGGCACTTCTAGCAACATGAGAAAAGTAGAGTTTTGGAGGATCCCAAGTGATTCATTAAATGAAAACTGTTTCCATAAGACTAAGGTCTTATGTAAAACAAGTGCCTTACAAACATCAGCTTAATCTATGCCACAACCAGAAAAACACAATGATGCTTGCTCTTACAGTTTCCTTAGGGACAGGAAACTACTTGCAGTGTTAGCAAGATAGGAAGAGTCCACAGATAACGACATACAGAAAAGCTATAAATCTCCCAAGCGTAAACTACTCATTTAAAACACACAAGAAACAGTGATCTGGGTCCCTTCTAGGAATATTAGGGACATAGGCTACTGACATCATTACAGGCATCATAAAAAAAACTCAACCACATTGAAACATAGTTTTCCTTCAAACCTGCTCAAACTTAAGAATAGCAACAACAAAGAGGGGAAGGAAAAAAATCACTCTGTGGTCCAGGAAAGGTGCTGCAGGGCACACTGTAGGTAGGAAATCTTATCACAGCTTTTCCAGCCTGCTCAGAGAAACAAGACTTCAAACACAGAAAGGTGATCAATAAATCCTCATGAAAGTTAAGACAAAAGCACTCAAAGCTTTCATATTGATGTAGCTGGGGTTACACCCATCCTTTGGCAGCAGGATGGTCCTCAAGGGCAGCGGCCAGCCCCAACACTGCCAGCACCATGCAGCTTACAGCAATACCTGCAGAAGGCAACTCCCTGCTCCTGATGAGGAACACTTGGAAGCACTTGGCATCTTGCACATAAGGAGAGAGGCACAGGTATTGACTTTTTCCTAATGAACAACCTCAGCTTCAGGTAATTTGGGGGTGAGTGATCTGAATCAGAGGTTCCGGCTGTTTGATAGCCCTGGTTGAATTCACTCGTTCAGTAGTTTTGCTTAGTTACATCTTGAATTCATCAAGCTGTCAGCATAAACAATATTAGTTAGCACAGAGTTCCGCTGTTTAATTCAGCTTTGTGAAAACAATGACTTCCCTGGTGGTGTTGGTTTTGTTGGATTTTTTTGATCCGCCTACCTCAGGAGTTCACAGGGTGCCCTATACCATGAAAACCAGGAGCAACATAGCAGAGCTACAACAAGCCCAAAGAAGAGCAGGAACACTTGTGGATAGAGTGCCCTGTGGTACCTTCTGTGTGGAAGGACCTTCTGCTTGAGAAAGGAGCTACTGACAGGCACAGAATAAAAGATTATAAAACCATAATGCAATACAAAGATGAAGAATAGGGAATGATCACTTGTGTTTTGTCTCGCAATTGAGGTCAGACTAGGAAGGCTAAAGTACTTTACATTCACAACTGTTGGCACACAATAGCAGGTGTACTGTCTTCTTTCTATAGCCACACTTAAGGAAAAGTATGATTAAGTACTTAGGTTTTATAGCCCTAAGAATAACCAAGGGCTAGGAATATGCTTTATGATAGATAAAAAAAAAAAATAGGGGTGTAAATCTATGTATTTATCCAAAGAGAAGGTTTAGATGTGACCAGCCGAGGTTTTAAGAACCCATGCAAAAGCCAGCAGGTGGATGGGAAAGCTTTTCATCCCAAACAAACCAAAATGTTTGGAGACAAAATTCAGCATTTTCTGAGTGAGAAATAAAGGGCAAGTTTTAATCAGTGAGAGTGGCTAATACCCAGCGTAACTACGTGGATTTATTACCAGTTAAGTGCTAAGTAGAAGCTATTTTTTTTTTTCCCACCAGACAGACTTTGGTTCAAGTATTAATAATAAACCAGGATCAGGATATAGAGCAGGGAAATTTTATGGTCTATGTTACAAGAGGCCAAAGCACACAATAATCCCTTCTAGCCTTAAAATATGTGATTACTTGAGTCTTCTGTGAACATATTAAAGTAACCTCAGTTCCCAACACATACTTTCACCAATAACAAATCTCCAGTGGAAAAACGTTGATAGCTGCACAGGTGTTAGAATAAAAAAATGGCAAAATCTGTTTTCTAGGTGGGAACAGAAGGTGGATTATGTTGGAGATACGTTTGATAGTTCTGCACACCAGATACAAGACGTTGTCAGTTAAAGACAACTTGAGCAGATGGATGGCAGAGTGTTTGCACTGTGATGTTAATTGAACGGCCTGGGATTATGTTTAAAAATCTTAAAATGAATAATTGGAAAACAATTAAAGAAGCAGCTACGATTGGCAAATTCCAGGGTTGCCAGCTGGCCCAGAAGGTGGGATTGAAGCTACATGAAACACAGCATCAGGTTTTTTCCTGATTTTCATGCAAGAAAGTGCAAGATAGAATGTTTTGTGTATTTCTCCAGGACAATGAGTAACTGGTTTTGATGCAATAGCTTTTTGTTTTATAATAGTTCTCACATTTGCAGGATCTCAAACTATTTTTGTTCAGAACATCACCATTTCTGTAAGCAAAACATCAGACTGCCAGAGCAGTTTCCTTAATCTTTCGTCAGTATAAGTTGAATAGATGAGCTCCAGGACCATCATCCATCTGGAAGGAGCTCTGACACAGTGCTGTGGGGGTGACAGACATGGTACCATTGCTGCTATCTCTGATGTAAAGACCACTGATTTACACATGTGGTGGGAGCAGTCTGAATTCACTGCACACAATATAGTGAGAGTCAAGTCTGACTATACAACTGGCCAGCAGCAGTGCACATGTAGCAATGCTGATCCTGGGTTTTCAGCTGAAATAGCTAAACGTAAGCATGGTCTCCTCCTTTGTGTTCTAATTGAAACCAGTGGAAAGTCAATGTACCTTTTACACATGCTTATCGTTTTCCTCAGCCTCTTTTTAACTCCTTCACATTCAATGCTGGAAAGAAAAAGTGGTTTTTACTAATAAAATGAGACACAAAATACAGAAAAAGGGGCACATGCTCATCAGTTCTAGGACAGCAGGTTCAGCTTTGCAGAGTACTGCCTGCCCAGTGCTGTAGTCAGGACTTGCCCTCTGTGATAATTTCTGCAGTGCTCTTTTTCAGACTGCTTAGCACTAGAATCCCAAAGGATCTTGAAATCATTGGAAAGCTCGGCTGAGTTTTTACTTTTCTGGGGCTGGGATCATGTCTTAGTTTATGCCAAACAAAAAAGCATTGGGTTGTGGTCTTTTTTAATCCAGAGCACCTTGCAGTTTGGAAAAGACCCTGCAGGGCCCACTGCAAAAGATGCTGTGTCTCAAAAGAAAGTGTACATGACAGCCTTAGCACCCATGGAAACCTTCCTTCTGTAAAACATTTAGAGGCACAAGGTACTCCAGCTCTGACACTATGATTAGTACAGGTTTGTATTGAAATGCTAAACCCAGAGGGACAGAATGTACAATGGGTACCTCATAGCGTGGTTATTGTATTATTTCTGCATTTATTGAGCAGCATTGCTCAATTGTGCGGGCCATGGCCCCATTGTGAAAGTTAATGCTGAAAATTGCTATGCATAAAAGACAAATTAAGCTTATTAACCTGCTTCTCTTTCTTGAATGTAATGCCAGTGACTTGCCGTAAAGACTAAGGATGGCATTTGGTTTCCATGTGTCTGAATTCCAAGTTAGGCCTTACCAAGCATTATTACCCAGCATTTACTCCCTGTTCTAACTCCAGGGATGGAGTTGCATGCAAGGTGTATGAATTTCCTGCCTGAAGAACAGGAAAGACCATTTCCTGGTACTGATATGCAGTACCAATATGTGGCAGCTATTGAGAAAGTGATTTTTCCAGTGGCCACTGCTGTGACATCACTAATTACTACAAACCTCTTGCAATTCATAAACTGCAATTTAAGCATTACCTTTCTTTGGAATGGCTCATGTTAACCACTTCTACCAGCTCCCACCCCCAGCTTATTCACCATCGCAGCATCTCCATCCAGAGCACCTCTGCTGCAGGAGATGCATTTTGGGGGTTGTTAAAGCCCTGATGCCTCTAACAGCTCCAGTAAAGAGCAGAAGTAAATATAAGGCAGGGAGAGAGAAGTATTTAGGTGCATGGAGCACTCGGGCAGGTACCTAGCTACCTGTGCGGACAGAGCATGGGGAAGGCAGCTCAACTCCTCACCACAATATCTCCAACCCAGCAGAAACACATGCTGCAGCACAACATTTCTGGGTGCTCTTTCACTCTGTAGGAATGGAGGTTACAGGAAAGCTTTGCTCTTACATGGCATTGGGAAATAATTCACCTTTGTGGGCAATGTTAGCAGGTCTGTCTTACAGGATATGGCTTTTAACCAGCTTCCTGGTCAGGCCATCAGATAGGGCTGATAACACCCCCGGCAGCGTTCAAGGCCAGGTTGGACAGAGCATTGGGCAGCATGTTCTAGTGTGAGGTGCCCCTGCACATGGCAGGGGGATTGCACTAGATGTCCTTAAGGTCCTTTCCAACCAAAACCATTCTGTGATTCTATAACAAGTCATTGAGGGAAGTTTATTGGCATTTACTGGAGTGAAGACTATTGGTGCTGGGAGCTCAGCCCTTGCCATTATCCCCATATAATGGCACAATAAAGAGAACCTGATGAAAGCACTGAAATAGAAAAAATAAATATCCAAACATTTCAAATCTTCAGACTACTGAAATGAATCCTGATTTGGATTAACTGCCGGAGATGTTTCTGTTTCTCATGTAAGCTTTTAGTTGATTTACTTTAACAGTCTCAAGTGCTGTACACTGAGGTTCGCTTACCAGCAGTTGTGCGATTGCTGCTCTCATACCTTCCTGGCCAGTCCTGCTCTTCCCCACTACTGGGCTGGGTGAATACTGCATGGAGGATTCCTTCACAGGCATATCCCAATCCTTTTTTGTCTGTTTCCCAGATACATTCTTGAAAATGTGCTTACCAGAGGGAATGTTTACAGAGGATCTAATAAAAATGCCTGATATAAGAAAGATCAACATTGCTGGTAACTCCATGGGCTTTCAAACATGCCCCAAGCCAGCAAAACGTAAGCATTTATTTAACGAACATTCAGCAAAAAAGATGATTGCAAGCTTACAACAGAAGCTGGGGTTAAAACCATTCTCTATCTCTAAAAGGCCTGTAAAATGGCTGCTCTGGGGACGAAGGTGCTATTATCATGCTTTTAAGCTTCTCAGGTGCTTAAATGGTATGAATTAGAAGCGTGCTGTATTTCCTGCAATGTCTCAAGGGTTCACCAGCTTCTAAGCTCTTCTTTGGAGTAACTTCAGTGAAAGCAAAGCAAGTTAACACTACTGAAAACCTCTGCTTTTCCAGAAAACAAATAGCTTTTCAGACAACAGAGGCTGGGACTGCTGATCACACAGCCATGCCTGTGGACTGCAGAGATGCCCCGTGATGCCACAGGTCAGGGGAGCCCCCCACATCCCAGGCAGATCCCACTTTCCTCCAGGCCTCAGCTTAGTCCCACCAGGTGCCTCACTGGTCCTGTCCTCATCTTGCAAATGTGACTTCTCTGCTTTACCTGGGCAGGTGGGGTGGTGGAGGGACGGGAAGGGTTTGGATGCAGGGAAGCCACACAGCCTGCAGAGAGGCCCCAGCTGAGTGCACGCTCCACAAGTCAAACATTTTTGTGAAGATGAAGATACACTGAATTATCTAGGAGGAAGGATTTGGTGTTCCTGTCTAGTGCCGGCATAGTGCAAGAGCCCCACTGAGGAGAGCTAATTGGTGCCCCACTGCAGGGACGTCTGAGCCCCTTCAGTGAGGCTGGTGGTACCCATGAATTTGAGGGAGGTGGTTTCAATCAGCAGACCCTGGTACAAATTGTCATGTTTTTTACCAACTTAAAGCTCTTGCTTTCTTCACTTCTTATCGGAAAAGAAATGACATTTATTCCCAATAGGAGTTACATGCATTTACATCTACAGACTGTACCCTTAAGTGTTCTTAATGCCAAAAAGGCCCACCTTTGTCTGATAATAGCACTGTATCTTTGAGGCGTTTTTCTTGTCATGTCATATTGTGATGAATCACACAGTGCCATGCCAGTCACCTTAGGGAAGCAGATATAAAAGAAATGCTGCTCATAAAAAAGAATGAAACATTTATAAAACTAAGTATTAGATGTACTCTGCTTCAGCATTGCTAATATTGAGGGCTGTTTTCCATCCCATACAGACAGGGTGGTCTGCAGGCATGTCTGGGCACCTTACACAAATCACCTCTGTAGGGTAACTTACAAGTTTCAGACAAGTTCTTTTTTTAAGTTGAGCTTTTGTGACCTGCACTTCGAAGCCATAAGGGAAAATATATTGTATTACATTATCAATATGTGAATCAGGCTGGATAAGCTTCTCCTTAGGGATATGAAAGCCATTATAGTAAATTTGTGATTCATAATAAAAAAAAATATGTATTTCTAGAATAAATCAAAACCAGAAGCACTTTTCTCTTTAGTGCTGGTGAGATGAGTGAGTGTTTCAGGTGGCTGGACCCAATGGTTTGAGAGTTCAACAATAAATCACGGAGGTAAGACAAAAAGCACCCTCCTATCCTCCCATTCCTAATGTGCAATCAGCTGCTTGGGAAAGTTAAATGGCACCTTAAAAGACAAAAAAAAAAATGAAACACCACTTATCTTCTGAATCTTAAAGGTAATACAAAAAGGCAGATACCCAATCTGCTTGTTGCTTTCAAAGGAACATTTATCTTCTCTTGGGAAAATGTGAGCGGGCAGGAATTGACTGCCGGTCTTGTGTGACACAGCTTATACATCTACTTCTGCATTCTTTCTGCAAGGTGCAGAGTAGCTTCAGGATGCAAGTGCAGAACTAGCAAAGGAAAATCTCTTTCTCCCCAGAGGAGGCAAGAAACCTGCCACTGAACAGGGCAAATTCTCATTGTCAACCTCAACGCTTTGCAGGTAAATAACAGATACGGTGGTTGCTTTGCCACTATGTAGATGCTACAACTAGCTTTGGATGCATTGTTCTACACCCAGCTAAAGAAAAGTTGATTTCTGAACATACCAACATTCTACGTTTTTCAGATCCCTAAGCTCTTTGCTGCTGCTGCAGAATTTCCTCTGTCCTCTCTCCCACCATTCTGCTCTTGCTTTTCATCTTCCCTCCCTTTTGATGGCATCTCCTCTTCTGCGTTTATATTTTCTCTTCCTGCTCCTCCTCCTCTTTCCACCAAATTATTTCTCCTTCTAGACCTTCTTTCTATTATCAGAGGGTTTCTTTCTCTCCCCAGAAATGCTTGATTTCCCTGCTGCTGACAGAGCTCCCCTGTTGTCTCAGGACACGTGGAGCTGAAAGATGGTGTGTTAGATTGCAGAGGAAGGCTGCCAAGAGTGAAACGTTGCTCCAGAAGCAGCAGAACAAACAACAAAGTCTGAGGAGGGGATAACATATCGGCATGCCAAGCTGGGTACTTGTCTACTCCTGGAGTGGCCTTAAAAGTGTTCTTGCTGTTAGCAGGGCTTTGCCTGGGGCTGTCTGCTATCACAGCTACAATAACCAGAAAAAAGGAAGGCAGGCAACTTTGTGATGCTTACACCAAGAAACACAGAATACAAGTAAGAGGAAATACGAGAGTGATAATGCAGTTGAGTTTTTTCAAGCAATTTTTTTCTGCAGACAAATGGCATAGCCTGTAAAGTGAATGGGAGACAACAGATACAAGTAATAACCTCTCTGGTAAGAAGTTATGGCGTGACTGCTATTTCCCTCGTGAGCTGTGCAAAATCCAAACTTCCAACAAAAATGCCAATATTCTGGTATTTCTTTCTTAGATTAGGAATAAAAACTGAAGCAAGCAATAGTTTCTGCAGGGGTTTCTGGACAATGTTAAGTTAGGAACTTCTGAAAGTGCTCATTTCCTTCCAAAGCACCATTTAACCACTGTCTGTCTTCAGTGCAGAGGACAGAGGCTTCTGGGGGAGCTTCTGCCTTCATTCTGCTGCAGCCCCATAGAGTCTGTGCAGTTCAGAAAAGAGCCTGTGTCACTGGAAAGCAGTGGATATAGTTATAAAAGTCTGTGTTTAGACTCTGGCCCACTGAAGAAGAACAGAAATAAAGCATTTCAATTTTAATATCTGTGTTATATCCCCTTCAGCATCCAGGTGGATGCAAATAAATATACCATCAACACAATCCAGAATGCTTTGGCTGTATGAAACAGGTGAAATATTTCAATTCTAGTAAAATTCCCTCAATGGAAAAAAAAAATTAGGAGTAGACACTCCCTGTTACATGATCATTGTGGAAGGAAATCCTTGACCACCTCTAATGCTGAATTACTTTTTAAGTTGAAACACTACTGAGAGGAAAGTCCACAAAACTTGAAGCTCTAACACACAAAAAGGTGAATTGGAACTCGTTCTATTAAAACTTTCCTATCAAAATACACAATCTCTTAAGCCTACTTTTTTCTAGAAGCTGAGAAACAAAAGCATCTAAAAAGAAACAAAACATTTCACCCACCACACTGACTAAAATAAAATCACACAAATTTGATGTTAATGCTGCTCAATGAACTACCAAAAGGCATTCAACAACTGCCATAACAAATACAGTATAAAAACCATACATATGATGTAAAAAATAAACAGCACAAAAGTTTTACTCTTTTTCTGTTAATTCTATTTAGTCAAAATCCTATGAGAACATAATAGCTCAGCACTACAGCATCTTACTTCATCATAGCCATAAAGGGCTTGTTTGTCTCAAGTGCTTTACTCCAAGTTAATTGGTAGCTAATTGACTCAAGCTATGTAATAGAGTTATAGAGAGTGTGTGAATAGATGCTATCCATTGGTCCATCTAACGGTGTTTTGTGCAGGCTGTCTTAATCAGGATGAGTGCAGAGGTTTTGGCAGCAGTTATACTCACTTGAATGAGTTATAACAACGTACAAGTCTAGCAGAGATGAGGATTATCACATTAGCCTTTGTGTAGAGACCAGAGGTTTGACCTCATCTGTATTTTCTAGAACTTGCTTTATTCTTTTTACCCAAGTCACCAGTCTTGAATTAGCCAACTTGAAGACTCCTTTGATTTTGGGTTTGCCATGGGGACAGAGCAGTAACATATTTTATTCACCTAAGCAGTGAATAAAATTACCACCTGCTTGACCATGTTAATATTTTAACTTATGCTAATTAGCCAGTATTATCAAATTTAAGGTGGAGGGGAAGAGGGTGATTAAGAGACAGACATCTTTTCTCCCACCAGCAATTAAAAAACCCAAAGACTTCTACTCTGGTTTTTACTAATCTCACTTCCAGAAATCTCAGGTCCAGTGTCTGCAGAACTGAAAGCTGTGCAGCAGATCAAGGAAGTATCAATATGATAACACTGGGACTGATTCTCATGTAGGCAAAAATCCCTTTATATCAACTTTGAAGATACATTTCCTGCACTGCAAAAACACTTTAAAGTAACCTTTGTATGAATCAGTGCTAGGACTGTGGTGCTTAATTGATTAAGATGCTGGAGGGTCTGAAAAGAGAATGGTTGTACTGTAAAAAGTGCATCTCCTTCAAGGTGTTAAAATCTAATGAGATTTTGCTCTTGTTTGTGCGCAGGTGGCTTCAGGCATCTTTTGTAAAGTCCTTCTTGGCTCTGCTGAGGAGACAGAGAAGAAAAACACTTGAAGCCACTTAGTTATTGTTTCTTGCTTTGAATGACAAGCCCAATTATTGAGTTTTTCTGAAGCTTTGTATGACAATCAGCTGTGGCTTTTTCTAATTTAGAGATTCTGAACAAGCCAGTAGGATTCTGACCAAATTTATTGTAAACAGCTACAGAATTGGTGACAATTCCCTACTCAGAACATGCCTGTGTTGTGTCTAGCAGTCACATCATGTTCCTGTGTTCCTCCAAATTTATGAAAGACTTACTTAATCCTTTTGAAAGCAAAAGCCCTCAGTAAATCCTTCCTCTCATCCCCTCTCAAACAAGGCCTTGTTTGCCAAGCAAAAGAGTAGCTTCATTCTAGGTTTTTCATGTCCCTGTTAAGAGGTGAAAAGACATACACATGAGAAAGGAAGTGGACTTGAAATGGAGATAAAATAAGGGGAGTGAGGAGCAAAGAGGGAGGCTGAACTGCAGGCTGCAGAAGAATAAAATTGTGACAATAGTGATCAGAAGGTAGAAATCTGTTCCCTCCAGTATTCTTCATTTAAAATTTCTCTCTTCTGATTAGAACTTTGTAAATAGCAATTATTATCACAAAGATATTCATAAACAGATGTTTTTTAAAAATGCAGATTAGCTCACAATTCAGAAAATATGCAGTTTATGTGCCAGAGGGAATTTGTCTTTGAAAGCAGAAAAATGCATCAGACCCTGTTTCCAGCACAACACAATAAGTCAATACTGGAAACAGTGCTTATTTTTATCTTTACTTGTTAAGTATGGTAATGGGAAGAAAACCCTATTATTTACTGAAGTCTATTGCTTTTGCATTGCATTTGTGTTCATAAGTTCACTATAGAACACATCTAATTCCATTTTACTTTATTAATTTAGCATAAAACTGAAGCAATCTTATAGAAAGAAAAGTAAAAATAGTTTCTGTTAGTACATACAAGTATCTACAAGTAATTCAAAAGGTACATCTTATTTTGCTTCCCTTCCCCAGAAAGGGAACATTAGTTCAAATCAGCTGCACTTCTAGTAAATAAGGAGAGCTTTCCCAATTGCCTTTGTTTGTGAAATACAACATGAACTATTGTTTATGTGAGGGCAATTGGGTGTGGAGCCTCTTCTATTTCATATCATGAGATACTACTAGAAATGATGAAATAGTATAGACTCTAAAATGAGCATGGTCACTTAATTTTAAAGCCAAGCAATTACTGTTCTATTACCAGGTATTCTGAATCAATATCTTGTCTTGCAACTTAGACTCACATCCAGAATAAATCTATAATATCACAAGTAGTCAGAGATAAATAGCAATAGAGCAAAACAGATATTCAACAGGAGTCCTTGGGTATAGTTTGTATAGGTTAGAGGCTCAGATTAGCCAGTGGTGAAAATGCAGGTGTTCCAGATGTCTCAAAATGTCAAACTTGCCCAAGGATACACAGACTTGATGGAGCTTCTGGAAACAATAAATTTTAGTTACTGTATTTTCAACAGTTTGAATAATTCCCTTTAACATCAAAGGGACTAATAAAGTGCAAAGAGTGCATTGGATTTGACCTAAGAGACACACATGTGCCTTTATATAGGGGGTAAAATTTTATTGATAATGGTAAACCTCAGACCTGACTTTCTTACTGGTGATTATGGTTATGGTTTTTCTTTCTGACTCCTTATTCTCTATAATTCTTTGACTGAACACCGTACAGCTCTCACTTCTTTCTAATGGAAAAAAATTCTTCTTCTCAAAAGGAAAAATAACAAACAGTGTTTTAGTAATAAAGTATTTAACATTAATAATTAGTAAGTAAAAAAAGAAGTAATAAATTCTATGAGTATTAAACAGCAAAGTTGATTAGAGCACTGCTTTTTTCCCAAGCTGAAGAAATTTTTAATGCTGTATTTCTTCTTTAACTGGTGCTTTATACATTAGCATTAATGGAGTTCAAACATCAGGGTTTTTTGAATTCTTTATATTAATAAAGGATTACACAACTCAAGCCCCTAAATTATAATTAAACCTCCTCAGGCCCTTTGGTGTCAGCAAGTAAATGCCATCTTCTCCATGGGAGCTGAAGCAGGGGTTACTATGAGGTGTAGGGATGATTCCCCCTGTTCCCAGCCCATGGGTAGTGCAGCAAAGGGTGTCTTACTACTAGTGTTAATCACCACACAGTGTGACTGTGTAACAAGCCCCTTCACACCACTGAAGCCTGTGCAGGAACCAGCCCAGTAGCAAATTGAGCACACTCATTCTCTAGGGGTTTTTCCTATGTGTTATTTTAAGGTATATTTAAT
Organism: Psittacus erithacus; assembly: GCA_009867235.2. NCBI lineage: Eukaryota > Metazoa > Chordata > Aves > Psittaciformes > Psittacidae > Psittacus > Psittacus erithacus. The sequence continues at coordinate 34,568 of WYDI02032049.1, read as the reverse complement.
TATATATTTATTATTTCTATTAAGGTATATTTAATTATTAATGCAACTCAGATATACTGAATTAGGGGCAAAGTGCTCTATTTCTGGTCATACAGCACAGTGCCACTTCTCAGCTTACACTGGAATTTCTCCCCATTCTCTGTCATAATGCTGAGGATTAAACAGATGATCTTGAGAGCGAATTTGTGACAGCTGGAGACAGAGAGCAGTCCCAGTGAGCACAGGACTAAATCACCCTGCCAAGGCACAAAATTCTAGCATCTAAGATGGATTATAGTTAATACTGCAATGAACTGGGTCTGAATTTGGTTCCCCCACTCCTCCTGCAAGCAGACTTGTGAGTCCCAACAAGGAATAAGTCTGGGTTTTACAAGGAAGACCATCTCAGACTAGTTTTAGTAGGGCAAGTCCATCCTGTGCGCATTCAGAGCAATACCTGCTGAGGAAGCATATCCAGTTCCTACATGACAGCCAAGACTACAGAAACAGAGCTGTGAGTTTTATTTATTCCTGCACAGCAACCTTTTCTATTCTGGTCAGTAATGCCTACGTAAGCACACAGAAAACAAAAAGCGTATTTATCACCAAGGATCCAGCCTTGAGCTGACATACATTTACAAGGTGTGTGCTGGTAATTCCACATGTCTTTGCATAGCTTGCCTCTCATTAACCTATTAACTCAAGTAAAAGAGAAAGGTCATGGCCGGACAGCTTGTGTTGATGCCAGTTTGCCACTAGCCTATTTGGACACTATAAAATTTCTGGTCAGTACTGTTGGTTCAGGTGTTTCCTCCTCTTCTTTATCTCCAATTTAATCAGAGGCAAAGATGAAACAAATGGGTAGATGGCTGAAATGCAGGAAGTTCTGTAGGGAATGAGGAGTCCGTGGAAATAAATTTAAACTAAATAGATTGGTATTCTTCTATGTTAGAACTTAAATCTGCTGTTAAAGCTATGTAAATAATCCTGGCACACTGAAAGATAGTAAGGCTTAAAACCAAAGTGAACTGGTCTGTTCTACTCAAGACAAGAGCAGATTATGGGCACTTCACAGTCTAGGGGTGGTCATTGTCAGGGTTGCAGTAGAGAAAAACAAATGAGGCAAAGTTCCTCATGCTTAACAGAGAAATTGGTGCCATCTCATCAGGTACCAATTTGAACAATGAGAATACAAGTGTTGAAAGTATCTCTCAACATAAAGAGGAATTAAAAGCATTTGAGATAAATGGTCTTTTTTCTTTCCATCACTGCCTAAATCCATGACTTGGCCCTAGCCCACATCCACAATTTCCCTTCAGCTGGAGGAAGATCCACTCTTGCTTTAAGGAAGTAATTAATCCCAAAAGCAAAGGGCAATCTGTATTTATTAATAATTACCTTAACACTAGTCACACATATGAACACACATAATCCAGAGGCTCCTCCATCTCTGGCTGGGATTTACCTTCCTTCCAGGCTGATTTCATCCATCTCCTGGTAACCCATTTTGTGCATGCAGCACAGAGCATGTGCCTGCAGCAGAAGGAAAGTTGCCTTTCCTCCTTTAAACCAGTCTTCTGGGAATAGGCAACAGTCTTTTCTACATGTCAGGGGTGTTTTTACCTTACAGTCAACATTCATTGTTGAAAGTTATTTACCAATGCCATGTAAATGAAAAAGAGCATGGACACAGCTTATGGTGGTAACTCCTGCATTTAGGTCTGTAGAAAGAAACTTTTCATGTGGTATGTTAGTTTAATCCTGAAGTTTGTCACTGTGACTGCTGGAAGAGTGACTTTCTGAACACTATTTCAACAGCACCACTCTAGACAGTGTCTTGAAACAAGATTATAGTGTGTAGCCAAGTTGTCAGTTAGTACTAAATCAGTCTGTCAGCATTTTAAACATGTGACATCATGCTGAGGTCCATCTCTTTCCAGAACACCTGATCAAGGGGAATAAAGCCCCTCTCATCTGAATTCTAAGAGGGCATTGGAAAACTGGGCCACTAAGAAAACACCTGACATCTTCATGATGGTAGCCTCATGCTGATGCAGTCACAGGTTAACTCACCTCTTGAATATAGTAGGAAGCAAAAAATTGAGCTAAACCCGGCATTTCTAGGAAGATTCAAATGCTATAGCACATGAATATTAGCAGTGCTTGTGTCCACAGGGATTTTATAGAGTGGTTTTGAAACAATCTGTGCATCACTAAATACCACATTTTTCAATGAGCACAGGAAGTCTGCAAAGCTTTTTGTGCAAAAAGCAAGGTTAAAACTCATTAGAGCTCACATCAGGCATTTGAGAGGCTTTACAAGCTGCCTTACTGTCTTAAAGTGAATAATAACCACCAGAAATTGGTTTATATTTTTAAATGTTCTAGATGTTCCTTCTAGCTATGAAGTAAAATTGCCCTATGTCAGACATATGTTCCCCTGATAATTCTCCTCCTATTTGTTTTAAAATTATGATTTTTGACAAGGGTTATAAATATTGCCAATAAACTGTGCTCTTGAGAGCTGCAATGAGGTGCAGGGAAAAGTAAAAATAGTGAGGATCTGGGCCTTATTTGCCTTCACATTAGAGTGCAGAAGGAATAATGGTGGCAGGAATATTCAGGCCTTTTCCATCTCAAGATGGGGTTTCATATTGTGACCATGCATTGTAACTGGCCCTGATAACTGGGAGCAAGTCTCATGATGAAACTCTATGTTTATGGCTTACTTTGGCAGTGACTAGAAATCAGGGGCTCCTTGGGACAGTATTTACTTTGAATGGAGGAGCAGAAGGAGTTTTTCCTACTTAAGTTCTCTCATCCAGTGCTGAAGAAAGCCCAGACTTGCTGGTATTCAAGGAATATGTATCATTCCCAATATTTTTTGAAGTGGCAGGTTGCTAAAGTGGGTAAATTTACATGTAACAAGTTAAAATGCTTGTTGATGGGTGCTGACTTAGTGCTTTTATTGATGTTTCTTCTAAAAATAAAGCAGGAGAATATATGAAAGCACATAATAAATAAGTAAACCTCAAGCTTCAGTTTATGGATACTGAACTAATCTTATGCAAAAAACTTCCCTTTAAAATACTAAAAATATATGACACTTGAATTTTTAAGATCTGGGATTAGTCTTTCCTATGAAGCTGAATATACCACTTAATTCTGTATCACAGAGGAGTAAAGTATCACTCTGTCTGGTCATGCAGAGAGATGCTGCAACCTTCCAACACTAAGAGTGGTTTAGGGTGACAGGAGCCAAACTGAGGGACTATGAACTTCTGCAGTACCTCAAAAGAAAACCACATTGGAGGAAATTCTGCTTTTTTGGGTGCCAGCCTGACTGGCACCCAACACACAGCAGAATGACTGCGATAAGGAAAGAGGTTCCAGCCAAAACCAAGAGAAATTTAGATAGGATTTTGCTGCTTGCTCTTTGAAACCTGACTCGACACTCTTGTGATCTCTCTGATGAGGAGGGCTTTCTGTACCAAAACCCCTGGCAAAATTACAACTGAAAATTTAAAATAGGATAGAAACTGAATTCCCACAGTTCCTTCTGTGTTGAAAAAGAGAATATAAACATGTTTGTATATGAAATGTGCTATCTCTATAAGCGAGTATACTGTAACTTAGGGAAAAAGACCCTAAAAACTAAAGCCAGGAACCTGCAGGGGACAGTTTTTTTGCAGCAAAACCCCAAAGTGGAGAACATGGGGAGATTTTTCAGGTTATTTTTATTCTGGCAATCAAGGAACTCATCTATATGATGAATCATATAACACCACAAGGTCTCGTTTCCACAATAACTCTGTCCCTCCCTGCTTGTTATCAAATAAATAAGGGTAGTCGATCAATCCAGTGCTTATTCATGTAATTAATGCAAAACTCACAGGATTTGCAACTGAATTTGGTAGATTTTATTACCTTGGGGGAGGGTAGAAGTAACCACCTCTTAACTGTTGGTGTTTAGTGTAGTTTTTGGAGAAAACTGAGTCTTACAATCCTTTTGTTATTACAACCTGCTGGTAACCAGGTAAAATGAACAAAAATCAACATGACCACGGATTCATTACTCTGATGGACCTAAATGGTCCTTCCTCCATGGGAGCTGCAGAGCAGCAAGGTAGCACAGAGCTAGACAAATGTGAACACAGCCTGTGAGCGTGGCAAATAGCTGGTGGAAATGTCAGATTTTGGGAAGCTCAGGGCCACCATGCAACAGGCACAGAGGCAAGCAGCAATGCCAGTGCTACTAATGACATGTTGGGGGTTAGCAGGAGAAGAAAGCTACATTTTTCATGCCCCTCATTCTGCTTCAACTCTTCTTACCTGCCTGCAGAGAAGGTCTGTCCCTTCTTATTTTACTGCTCTTTCAGTTAGAGAAGTCACAGGTTTGCTCCCACACAAATAATTTTCAAAGGGTAAAATATTCTGAGATTAAAGTCTGTGAGACCCAAAATCTCCAATGTACTCAGGCCCACATTAAATTTGCCTTTTTAATTTTAAGTCCCGTAGACAAAACAACCCAAGAGAAAAAATATACGTATACAGAAACACGGTTGATAGAAAATAAGGAAAACAAGAAAAACATTATTGGTTAAAAAAAGCATTAATAAAACATTTCCAGTTCCTCTTTGTAATTTCTAGTACTTTCATCTGATGTACCACATGAAAAACTCCTTGAATTTTAATTTGGAATTTTGACTGAAATTCTCTCTGTATTCAGCAGTGTCAGTACATGAACATGTTTATACAGTTTACTTTAGAGTGTACTTTGTTTAAATTCATGTAAAACTTCATATTTGTTTCAAGGGAACTCTGAATGTGATCTAAATAATTGAGCAAGAGAATCTTGTTAAATATTTAGAATATATATATTCGCATTTTGATATTTTACAGTACCACCCTATTAAAATTTATGGTAAGGAAGATTCTATTAAGTTTCTGAGACACTAAGCACTAAATAATCCCTGGGGAGGAGAAGGCAGGGAATTTAAGTAACTCCTTGTAGCTAGGCTGTTGCCAGAGTTTTCAAGCAAACAACACTACAATCCAATATGCATTCAAAACAGTTGACACTGTGGTTGGATGCCATGAAAATCAATTTCATCTAAAAATGTACACATTTATGCAGACTTCTTGGATGTGCAAATGGAATGAATTTCACAGCAGAAAGTGTTATACCACCTAAAAGTTTATATCTCTTTTTCCTTCTAGACAAGGGTGGAAATGAAGACTTGGGCTCATCTTGTACATCAGTCATTGCTTCACCTGAAGGAAGTCCTGTACTGCATGGGTATGAGGGGAAAATAATGCAGGATAACTGAAAAATGAGGGACCTATTCATGAAGCAGAAAGAGCAGTCTCTTGTCATGGGAGCAGTAGAAGCCAAAGAGGAAATATATTTACCCAACAGAGAGCAGCCACTGACAGATTAAATGAGTTTTGCATCCCATATTAATATTTTGAGAGTGGAGGAGCCAGACAAGACTTGTTCAGCAGGTCAAGCTAAGCTCTTCTGTGTTGACTCTGAAAACACAGGCAAATCATCAGCATCAGCAGACTCTGAATCAGAATGATTTGTGTCAAGGAATCTACACCACACAACTACTGGTGCACGCAAGCATCACATACACATGTGCGTACATGCATACACATACCGAGCAAAGTGATGTATTCTGCTACTGGCACTCTAAAGCCTTTTTATTTTTAGTCCTTTTAAAATGATTATTCATATCATAATAAAAACCCATAAGCTTAGAAAAAGAATAGCCTGTTGCACCCCTTTCCGACAAAGTGACTCTTGCGTGAACCATGATTTCTGTTGCTAGTCAAAAGAAATGAAAATTGGAGCATTTCTGGCCTCTACAGATCAACTGTGCAAGCACAGGAGACTCTCGTCCTGAGATTTTTGGATTGATTCTATCAGACATCTAATACAAAGCTACCCAACAAGGGAGCAGGGTGATGTCTCAGACCGCAGGTCCTGCAACCTCACTGGCCATTCGACCAGTGTAACTGTGCCATCAGAAGCAGTCAGGTGGATGAAACTCCTCATACAACCTTGGAACTCAGAAATTATTTTTCAGAGTTTACATTCATTTGGTTTCCCTGACAATTTTCTGTTGAGCTGGCAATAGCACTGGCTCATTTTCTTAATTACTTCCATGATTTATACGCCAAAAAACATTGCAGCAGAGATGCTGCTTGAAGATGACAAGATGCCTGAAAATGTGTTTTGCAACACTGACAAGCGAGATCAAACAATCGGTTGCTTCAAGCAGTATTAAACAGGTTTAGGAGGATCATTCCTTGATTTTCAGTTTCTGACATATTGCCTCAAATGGCTCAGTTTTTTCCTTGTTTACACTCTGCTGTCATTGGAACACTTTGAAAAGAGATTTTCTTAGTGACCGCAGCTATTTTATTTCATTATTTCCCATTCTGCAGCTATTCCAGGCAAGCTGCTAGGACTACAATCCCTATATAACATCCAGCTAAATCCCATACACCCTGTGGTTATTTATAATTTTATATAACAGGGTCAACTCAATCACAGAGTGGGAAAGAGATGATTCAGATTCACTGATTTTACTGATGAGGATGTACATTTCATCTGTATTTGTTGAGCACTGACTTCTAGCTCACCCTTGAGCTTGCCTGAATTACACTGTTCTAAATTAACTACAAAACTAGTAAACAACATCTAGTAACAGCTTTTAAGAACTTAAACCACATTGTCATTATCCATCAATCACATGACAGTGTGTATGCTCCCAAATTAGCGTCTGTGCAAGCACTTTCTGCACAGCAGTGTTACTCATTTTGAAGTGATACATCTGTGCCCCCAGAAGCAGGGCTCTGTGACTTTAGGAGCTGCAAAATGAGGGGAGCTGACAGTTCCTTTCACAAAGGGCTTAAAACTAAATTTAAGACACGACTCAAACAGAAAGTGAGTGCAATGAATGTGGGTGGCTTGGATAGCTTTGTGTAAATGTATTAGAATATCAGATTGCTTAAAGACCCATGTATAGATGTTTCACCAGAAAAAATAATGCTCTTGCATTATTCTTGAAATTCATTTTCAGGAAACATTAATCAATTCAAACCCAATCATGGAAGTGTTACAGGAATATAGAGACAGAAATGCTGGAAGGTTAGTGACTTTTTGCTTTTTAATTTCTAGCCCATATTCTAAAGGGTTTTTCCCAGTATTTTCTCACCTCTAAGAAAGAGCAAATACCTGTAAGATTTGGAGGTCCATTTGGTTGCACAGAACTGACAAAGAATCCCTTTCCATAATTTGCGAGTTATTTGGCAGGAGTTACTGAACCTTATGATTTAGAAACTACCACTAAGCATTAGCACAGTAGGATTATGTACCCTGGGCTTTCCATTCTAGTTCTGAACCCAGCAAGTCAGTGTACTCCCTTCATGTGCTAATGTTGTACATGTGTGTATGTATACATACGCACGCAAAATACTTTTACATTTACTCCAATATACTTCATTTATTCCTGTATCTTCAGCTAAATGTGAAATTTTGTAGGATGTTAAATGCATTAAAATACTGTTCCTGTTCTAATTACTGGTTTTGCTACATTTTTCTCAATTAACACATGAATAATAATGGAAAGAAAAACTTATGTAGAACTTCTCAGCGCCCATCAACTTTAGCTAGATATAATCCTTGGTGCTCTCTGTTTTCTGAACTGCCATGCTCCTTATAGAACAGTCTTAATATTTTTGAAGAAATATGTACTTCAGAATATTTAATCTTTCTTCTAATTCAAAATACAGAGGTGGATAATCAGGGGAAAGAACTCATACTGCCTGACCAGAAAAACATGGAAATTTTCAGATTATTTCAAGATATCAGTTCTCTGAACAGTTATAGAATAAATGAATTCTTCCACTAAAGTAATCATTAGGCAAGTCAAGTTTTAGATCTCCAGCAGAATATTTAACAATATTTTTATAGAAGCTTAAAACCCAAACAAACAGGTTTCATCCTATTTTGCTGCAGAACAAGGAAAAAAACCATCCAGCCACATCTTTGCCTAGATGTCTTCATGTTTGCAGCCCAGACACAAGGCTGTGCTTGTTCTTTAAAACATGATGTCCTGACTAAGGATTTCACTCTGCAGACATGACTCCAGTCTGGATTAAGCCTCCTTCGCCATTGCCAGAGTCAGAAGGAGGACCTGGGGGTCTGAGACCACCTCACAATGACACTGATTGGGCAGAACCTGCTCTGAGCCAAACCCTACACCCTTGCTTACTGCACCAGCTCTGAGCAGCAGTGCCCTGCACCCATCACAGGCTGTGGAGTTCTATGGTCAATTGTGCTGAAGACTGACGAGTATTCATATGAGAGTGAACATAAACCTGAATACAACTGAATTAATCACTTCTGCATAAAACACAGAGACTACAGACACCCTACTGCCTCTTCAACCAAATGTGGCAAGTTATTAATGGTCATAACAAACAGCAATTGTTGTATGCAACTTACCTCCAAAGCTCTCAGCGTAAGGATTTTTTTCCTTCATACTGTTTAAATATAGATGAGTGGTTTTTAAAAAATGGTAGAATTATTCAGTTCTTTGTTACTGATAAAATACTCACAAAGGTCGCAGATGCAGCACTTTATAGAAGATAAATATTCCCGACAGGAAAATCCACTGACAAAAAGCTACTCTGACCTTTTATCCATTGTAAAATGACTTCTCAGGCAATAACAGCCCCATTTTGTTTGGTTGCTTTTTTGTTTGTTGTCTCTTGAACTTCAAGGATGTCTTTTATTAGTCATTCCAGGAAAAAATAAAAAGCCTCAGCAACATTACTAGTAAAATTCAGCAAGAGACTTCAGATAATTCTTGTAGCAGAAAGCAAAAGACTATTTATGGAGAGAATCAATGAAATCACTGTCCTTTACAAGATTATTGCTTCATTAACTGCACCACTGACGTTCTTCACTGTGTAATAAAGATGTGTGCCTATTTAAACTATTTCTCTATACTCATATTCATACATTTAACATTCACGCATTCATATGCGTGCACCCTCAACAATACATACACAGCTGCACATTAGTTGCATAGAAAGGGAAGAACCTAATATTAAAGCAAGATTATTTTATTTTTAATCCAAACTCAAGGAGCTGATTTGGAAGGAATCATCTTCCATCAGCTTGCAGTTTCATTGACCTTTTTTTATCAACGTAGCAATCAAACATCAAGTGCTTCCTAATTAGTATCAGTAGGAGTCAAGACACTTAGGTTTTCCCATGAAAGGTTAACCCTTATGCTTTGCCTGAGTGTTAGGTAAAGCCCAAAGGCTCATCCCACACCAAGATAACAGACAGATGTAACCTAGCTTCCAGCTCTCTCTGGCACTGAAGAAGAGTTCAGCTCTGGTTTCCCACTTTGCTTCCTGCACAGCATGGGTGGTGGTGTGTTTTCCATATTGATTTGGACCCTGAGAGACTATAGCATCACTGCTTGAAAACACCAGGGTGAAAAGGCAGCAGCAATTTCCCCCAAGGCATTACAGCCTTAGAGAAGGCTGCTTTGAACACAGTGATTTTTGCTTACTACATTACAGTGGAAACATCATTTAATACATATCCTTTGGGTCCTATATTCCTGTAGCTGCTTTATCTCTTCAATGAAATTAAATGCTCAGTCTTACTAAGCAATCACACACAAATTAAAAAGACCTAATAATCATTATTTTTGACTGACTGGCAAGAGTTATATGACTGACTTATTCATTATTAGTTACAGCTTACATAGGTCTTCACTATGAATACTGGTTCCATGCAGTTACCTGTGATACAAATACATTATTTAAATGGACTCGGAATCTCATACCAAACCTTTTACTCACATGTCAATCACTTGCATGTCTTTGCTGACTAAGTGGCCCATGTATTTGAGCAAAGGCTCCGTACATTAATTGGAGAATACAGATCTGGACTGCCTTTATTTTTCATGTTTTATTTATGTGGACTTGTGGTTATTTGATGTTAAATGTATTGTTGACATTTCTTTATAGATATTTCAATTTATAATTTATTTGCATGAAGGACTTTGTTATAGCATCCTCTTATTCCAGGAAGACCTTCTGGAGTATTTGGGATTGCTGTCACTGACAGCAATGGATTGTTTAGGTTCTCCATGTGTGAATTCCTTCCCTGTCAATGTGCAGGTTCACCTGGAAGACATTTTTGGATTCCTCAAGCTTCACTTTTAATTCTTCACTTGAAAAGCAGCAATGCAAAAGACAAAAAAAACCCTTGGGAAGAAACTGTTAAAACTGAACCTCAGAGAAATCTGAGCCCACAGAGAACACTCCAGACTTGCTGAATTGAGGAACAGCAATAAGCAAAGCAGCTGGCTATGGCAGAAAGGTTCTTTTAATCTCTCATCTGAGCTCATCCCAGGCTATAGCAAGATTTTCCAGCAAGACTGGGGAAATATATATTGGCATAACCCTGTAAGTCAAAAGTCTTGTCACAAGCCTCTAAATATCAGGATATAGGTACATTTGTTAAGGAGAAAAATGTTTGGTCACGGTTTAGAAGGAGCTGCTGGAGACTTCCCCAGTCCCAAAAAGCCTGTATGGGGTGCAAGTTAGAGATGTGCAGCATGACTGACTCGCACCACTAACAGCAGCTTACAGGGAGATCAGCACAGATTGATTCTGCCATCTACCCCTGCCGTGCCCTGCACTAAGGTTGGAAATACAGCAGCTCTGGGTACATTTCTACCAGGCAATTGTATGCTATTGTGAACCTGATGTGCTCCAGCTCTCTTGCTGCACTTAAGATGTCTGGTCTCTTGAGATTATCTGAGGCTTTATTTACAAAATGATCTAGAGATAAAATGGTCAAACAACAGCACATATTGTGGAATAGGGTTTTCTTTTTTTTTTGACAGATGACAGCATCCTGCCTTACTCAGTGGTCCAAGAGGAAAAGTACTAAGAATGCAGAAATAACACTTTATACCGAAGTGTATTTCTTACGATGGAGTAGGATGGCTTTTGTTGCAGCCTGAAACCTCAGCGAGATTGAGCCCAGAACTACAACCTAGTTTCAGTGCATAGAACACAAGGATGGATCATGGCAGCAGTGGGCATGAGAACCAGGGACTATGGGCACAGCACAGGTTCAGAGGGAGCCAAGTCAGTGAAATACAAGAGAATGCTTTTAGGACAGCTGAGAGCAATGCTGATACAGTTCCTTTTCAAGGTGATTTTCATGTCAGATCTGTTGAGTACTAGATCAGTATTTAAGGTTCCCTTCACCTGCAGAGTCCTTGCAGCAGCTGGTGCCCAATCAGCTCCCTCCATGCACAGGCAGAAAGGTGAAGGGGAGCAAGGCTTTGAGGAGCTGCTAAATGAAAGTTGATCCAAGTTTGTTTATAGTTTCAGTAACAGATTATAATCACAAATAAAGCGTGGCAGACATTCAATAAAACTGAAGGGGTTTGCACAGCTCCAGTTTTACCCGATTCACTTCTCTGCTTAACAGGTTTCTGAACCCAGCTTCATAACACTAGTCAATGCCATCTCCACGTGCCTCTGGATTTCTGGCTGCACCCATCACCCAAGTAAGGAAAAGAAAAGCTGCCACTCTCCAAGGCATCAAGATTAGGAAACTTGCAGATGGATTTTTTTGTAAGCTGAAGGCACTTCAGCTTTAAAAATTAGGAGGGAAAAGGATGTGATTGTTCTGCTCTGCAAATTATTCAGAGGCTCGTAATTAGCACTACCTGCAAAAGATGATCCTACTGCCAACAGCAACCAGTCTGTATGCAACTACTCTCTTGTTCTCCCAACACAACAAAAGAGCCCAGCATTTGGAGCCCTTAGCCAGGGAAGCAGTAGTAATAGGCACAATCATAATAAGTTACACTATAATTGGAAGATACAGTACAACAGTTTTAGATGACGGATCAGTGCTTTCAAAAATAGCCAGGAATAGGAAATGCATCCATCTTTGTATTCTTTATTGAAGTCTGATTCAAAGTACAATGTTGGTGATTTAACATAAATGTGACACATTTTTATAATTCTTATCAAACGTTCAGTCACTAGATCAGCATAAAGCACAGCTCATTAAAAATGGAGGGGATTATGTGATTTACATTGTCAAGGGGAAAAAAGTATTTCACATACAGAGATTCTTTAATCTGTTGCTCAGAAGGCACTGCACACATTGCCAGTTGAACAATGTGTGTGCATCCAACTTTCAATCACACGTGTCCTGGCAAAGAGAATGTAAAACGGTTTTTCCTAGCACACAGGATACACTTTTAACAATGTGATGCTGATTGCATGTCAAACTTTGATTATTTTTTTTTTTGGCTGGCATCAGTATTTAGCTGCACTTTCCAAGTTCTAACAAGGCTGAGGTTTCAGAGTCTAAACACTCATTCTAAAGATATGTGTGTTTATTTCGTGTGCAAGTAGTGGTTTCGAACTGAAAGTATGCGCTAATCTGAGATTTAGCACACAAATCAAATACAGTCCCTGAGTACTCACAATTAAAGATCATTTTAGGGTTTGTTTTTTTTTTCAGCAAAAAAAAGTCCCAAGTAAAGATCTCTCTGATGAAAGAAGCAGAATATTAACCAAGACCTAAACTAAGTTTTCAGTGAAATATTTTCTGATCACAATTGATCAACTCAACGAATGACAGATTTTACAAGCGAGGACAGAAAGAAGCTGAGGACACCATGGTAAAGAAATTATAAGAACTTGGGAATACTCATGTATCAGAGGAGTATCACTACTTGTACCCGCCAGTGCTTTTACACTGGTTCTGAAAATGAACTGATGTCTTCAGCAGTTACATTTGCACTTTAATACCCTTTAATCACTCTGGATCTGTTGTGTGACTGGAAGCAAATTAGAAGAGAACATTTTCAATTTACATCATTCAGACAGGAATTAAGAAATAAATACCATAATAATGAGTCCTAATGAAATTATACCCACCATGGAACATGTTATCACTAGATGGATTCAATTTTGTATTCAATAAAAAAGCAAAAAAAAGCAAAAAAAAGCAGCATAAGAAATTAATCTTTCCAAGGGCCATTTATGTTGATGGAAGTTCATATACAGTTACCAGAACTCTCAGTGGTGCTCTGCACTAGTCCAAGGGCAGAACACACATAAGTAAGTCATTAATAAAGCCAACAGCTCCAATGAAACACCTCCTGCCACTGTAAGCTGATGTAAACTTAAAAGGAACGTGTATTTTCAGCTGGAAAGTTCCACCAGAAATACGAACACCTGGAATGAAGATGACTGGCATGGCTGACTTTTTTGACCAGGCAAAGATCAATGACAGTCCTGATACACTTTTAACCTTTCAGCAGAGGAGGACTGATGTACCATGCATCCAAATATAAATTCAAATCCTACTCAGTCTTTTTTAGGCACACTGCAATTTGAACTTTAATTGCCGTTTCATCTTTTTTCTTTAACATTAGCACTAATTAAGTACATTTTAGTTCTTCCCTCTAGGAAAGGAATCCCTGCAGGTCAGAGAACCAAGTGAAACAACTACTTATCATGATCTCTACAGTAATAATTCACCACCTATGTTTTTCGAACACATGAGTTTCTGATACACTGCTCAGCAGAAGTTAATAGTTTCATTTTTGCCATGTTTCTTGCATCCAGATAGCCAATGAGGAATGCTGAGCCAGCCAATCCTGTCATCAGCTACATCAATTTTACCTTTCAGTTAATCTTCGAAGACTTAATTCTTCAGGTGAAAAATTAAACAATATTTTTACTTACATTTATAAAATAAATTATCATTGGGCTCTTTTATTCTGCATATTGATTTTGGAAAGGGAATGCATCAGTTCCTTGGTAAACAGACTAGAACATCAATCATGCAATTTGCTCTGACATTGAGTGAGATACAATGAAAATAGGAATTTCTGAAGGTGGTAACTTGTTGATTAAGGTCAGCAATATGTCCCAGGATATGCAGAAAGCAGTGGGGAATGTATCTCAAATCACTGCTGTTCTTATTGTGAGCCAAAAGTGATGGTCAGTGACCACAGCACTGTATGAGGTCATGAGCTGGATTATATTAGTGAACCAATATTATTATTTAATGTTAACAAAAGTCATGGTGGGAATTTTAAAGCTGTGCTATTTTAAAAGGAAAACACTTTATGATAAATGTAAAAAAAAATCAAATATTTCAAAAGAGATTTTAATAATGGTCTTGAGCAAAAGGGAAAATCCAAATTAGAAAGCAACAAAATCTAGTTTCCAATGGCCAATATTCTTTTGAAAAAAGAGCACACACACTTCTTAGTCTAAGTCCTCTGTACCCTTGCCATAATTCTGGGTTTGTATGTTTAATTCATTTCAAGAGACAGTATTAGTCACAATTATTGTTGTAATTCATTCCTTATGTTGCTATGGATTAAACAGTTACTTATCTATAGTAATTATGCAATAGGCTGTAACTAACTGAAATATGAATACTGCCAGTTTGTCCCACTGTGTTTCAGATCTGCAACATAATTGTTAATGTTCACAACAGTGCAGTAATTGAATTACAGAACATTAGCCACATGATTATTATGATCATAAACTGCTACCAAATGGAAGACTGTGAAATAAGACTCTAAACACTGAAGTTGTGAAGCTTATACCAAACTACATCTATCCTGCTCTTCAGACTACTTTTGTCACTGTCGCAGTCCTAACTTCTTTTCATCTGTAAAACTTCACACATAACCTGCCTTTTCTTCTACTGGAGTTGTTCCAAACCTCAAGTTTGATTTTGATGTGACCCTCATAGATGCTCCAGGTTGCTGGATTGGCCAAGTTTCCAACCCTGCAAAATCTCTATTTATCTGCATGAGGCTTCCTTCTCAAGAAACATTAAGCAGATACCTATAGAGTTTTCAAATAAGAGTCTTCCTCACAAATCTGGTGGGATTCATCTGATCTAACATCAGCTGTCTGTAGGCTGAATGCCCAGGCGAAGCCATTTCCATCATAAAGAGAACAAAGCATTTTCAGGGGAGAATTCATCACAAGGGAGGTGTTTGCGATCTTGCACATGGAACCTCTTTGAACTGTTTCCATTGAGAAGCTTTGATTAAATCCCTATCTTTCTGGCCACTTGGGATATACAGAAGTCTCAGACAGCATCATATTTGGGTAATTATTTTCTATAATTTCTTAGATTTGCTGCAACTCAAATACACAGTCACAAAATCTAAAAAGACTAACTTTGACTCTGAGGGCATCATAGTTTCGTCCTAAATGCTCATTCTACGTCACTGTTTCCAATTGGGAAGATTCCAGCACCGAGTTTTACGTCTTAAATATAATATTCTCATCAGTCATTTGTTACTTTTTCTTGAAAAATGACTTAAATGCCATCATGAAATGTGACTGAGAACAATTGGGACTGAGACAATTAGTGTCCAAAAGACATGTACAGTGATTTATCCAGAATCCTTACACTATCCAAAAGACATGAAATCTAGACCTGCACATGCAAAGGCTGAGGTGTATCAGTCTGGAAACAGCAAACGTAAACTCTTCACCCACTGGGGCTTTATTCATCTGACACTTCTGAGTTGTTCCACAACTACACAGCTTTCAGGAGCTCTTTTAATGTGTGAAGCTGCAGATCATTTGTGGTGAATAAAGCCCTAACAGATTACTCATTGGTAATTAAATAACCTGATTCTGTCCACTGAATCTAATACATTAAAGTATTTAATGTTTGTTTGGTAAACTGCTTTGCTAAATGCTCCTTTGACTTTTATTGGTAATAAACATTAAGCATTTATGGCCTGTGAAAGCAGTTTCACTTCTAGCTTATGCTGTTACTATTTACAGTTTGTTAATGAAATACCATTAACTTGCTCCAAACTGCAAGTTGTTTTTGTTCTACTCCTTAACTTTTATTATACAGGATACAGAATAAGTCAATGAAAGTCACATGAGCTATAAGCATCAATGGTACTTGTGACAAAAACTTACGTTGTCACATCAAAACATGTTTTCCACTAGATAAAGCTCCAACTAGTACTTTTTTTCTTTTATTCCTGCTTTTGCTATGTGCATTTGTTTGCACCTGACTATTGTTCCCTGAAAAGCTGAGACACCACTTCTGTGAGTTCCTGGGAAAAGGACATGTGAAAAGCTGAATTAAATACAGTCTGAATTAAAATCTTTTCTACACATAATAGTGGCTTCACACAACTACAGCATCTAACATGAATAGCTAAAACGTGCATGCTTAAAAATAAGAAATTCCCTCCCCAAAACAACGTGCTTGTGCTCCTCTTTCTGTATACTAACACCATACAACTCTTGAGTGCTCTGGAGATGGAAAAACTGCCTCTGCATGCAATTTACATTCCTACACAGAACAAGCAATGCATTTTATCTGCCAGGGGTACAAAATACAGGGTTCTGCCAATTTAGCAGTCTCCTGTCTACCCTGTGCAGCAGCAAACAGCTCCAGTGAGCCTGACTCTTTAAGGAGAGGGCATATGTGTATTTACAGGGGAAGAAGAGTCAGATCAATGCCTGCTTTAGGAGATAGCTCCTTTGCCTTCGCATTTGTCTGCAACTGGTTTTCTTTGAATGTTAGAGATACATCACAGACATACATATTGAGTATAATGTATAATCATCCCTCCAATTTATCTGCTTGGTCAGTGTTCACAGGGAGTAGCATGCTGCTTAGCATTTATATATTCACTTTGCAATGCAGACTTGAAAAGTAAAAAGAGCTAGGATGGCTTGGTCATTCCGATACATTCGATTTCTGTAACAAAACTTTTACTGTGATGCTGCTGTTTTGTCCAATGGAAAGAGTTGGAGTGATCCATTATTCTCCTTAGGAAATGACTAATTTTGATAAAAACATTCCATGGAATAAATTACCTGGCCACATTCCAGCTGTTGTGTGCCTAAGAATGACAGCACATCTATCAAACAATTGAAAATATACAGTTTTGGAAGAGGTGACACCTAAATTGACCCCAGTTGCAGATTTAGGCAGGAATAACAGCAATTCCTGGGTAGCAAGGTACCTGTAGGGTGTCAGGCAGGGTTTAGAAGCCAGGCCCACCACAATGACAAGAGAAACAGAAGCCTGCAAATATTTGGCCTATCTTTACTCTGTGCTCATCTCCCACAGGGATAAAAACAGCTCCCTGCAGTGGAAAGCAGGAACAAGCAAAGAGCCAGCTAGAAGCTGATGATGATCAAGAGCAAGAGTGCTACTGAGCAGCTGCAGGGCCATACCTGTGTCCAAAGTGTGCTGCAAAGGCAGCATTAGCCCTTCTTGGGCCAGTTCTTTGGATTTTGAAAATGGGTTATAGCAAATAAAACCTCTGTGCTGAAGAGATGATGGGACAGAACCACTGCAAAGGAACAGACTGGGGTACTGGTGGGAGGTCAGTCCTTAGGCTGCCTTTTGGGTGGCTGCACTGGCTTTTTAGGAGTCCACATTTGTATCATTGCTGCTGGGTACCGATCAAAGGCAAGCTGTACAGTCTTCCCTTGGCTGATTTATTGAGCTGTGATTTTTTTTTTGTTTGAAGCTCTTTCTATTTAATATTGATCATTGTAGAATGCTGTGAGGTAACAGCATGAAAGTGTTATTAACTTAGTGGTAGTGTACATTTTATTTCCAAAAAAAAGTGTTTGTGTGCGAAGGTTTCAATCATCATCTATAGCTCCACAATGAATAAGTCCTAACATTGAGAAATTCTGATTTTCAGACTCAAGTCATACAATCATGGAGAAAAAAAAAGGAAGAAAACAATCCTACACTCTCATATCCACCCACCTCTCCAAAACTCAAGCAGGAGTAAGCCAAGAGGTGGCTAAAAGCAGCTACACTATTCTTAACCTTGCTTCATAAGTGACAGCAAAATTAAATAGAAGCAATCATGAATCATAGGAAGATCAGAGCTTGGTAACTAATTGGCCTATTTTCTGTACTGTCAGAATCCTCTTGAGCAATTTTCCTCAATTATAACTGCAAATCAGCATGTTATTTCCTTCTCACAAGCTACCCATTGCTGAGGGACTAACTAGATGTCCCAGGATATTTCCTGATCTATTACTGAAGACCAGTTCTCACTGTTAAATAATTACAGGAAGTTCAAAGTGCTGGTTTGGAGGGGAAAAAAATAAAAATAAAACTGTTTTACCTATTAAGACAAGGAAAATGAAAACCTTAATTACAGAGAATCAACATTATTTTTAATAGTAGGCTTTCCTAATAATTGGGGATCTTCTTGGATCAAAGCTAAGGACAGTCTTAACAGAATATATTCAGCACTTTCTCTTCAGATATTGATTTCCCTTCAGTATGAAGGCTATAATACTAAAACTCTGTCAACTAAAGAGTCCCCTGGAAAAAAGGACAGCAGTTATTCACTGCTATTGTTCAGGGGTATCAAAGATATGATTAAACTTGCATGTAATTAGAGCAACCAAGTGAAGCTGTTTGCTTCTCCTCTGCATCTCTGGTTGCGTGCTGATCACACACAATGTCCGTTTCACCCGATACTGGCATTCTGCAAGGTGCAATATGATGTCCATTATTTAGTTAACATCAAATTTCTCATGTAATATCAAATACATAATGAAAAGACAGAACCTTATCTTTTCTAAAGGATAAACAAAGACATCCCTTTGGAGAAAGGAAGGTGACAGAAAAATTGACACTTCCCAACTACATTACTTAAGTTTCCTCAGTCATGCAGACTATAAAAGATGTATAAACTAAACTGATCTGGAATAAAATGGAGAATCACTTTGTGTTGATTCATTTCAGAGCAGCGGTACTTCACTGGATGAGAGTGTTTGGGCTTCCCAGGTGGCAGGTCCAGCAGATTCACCATGACTGCAAGGAACACCTATGCAGAGCAGCCTTCGGGGTTTTGCTTGTTCACTTGTTTTGTAAATTCTTCTCTGCAGCAAGCACCCTGCCTGCCCAGCACTGAGCTGGATTTCCTTTAGAGCAATTCCTTCTGGCTCATTAGTAACAACAGGCTCATCCTCCCTGGTGACACCTCTGCTAGTGCTATGCGGGTCTTTACCCATCTTTCAAGATACTTGACATTAGAGAAGAATAGTTACAGGTAGTATGCAAACACCTTTCCTTGCTCCTTGGGCTGAGAAAAAGTCTGTGGATTGAGCATTAATGGTACAGGTTCAAAACCCATCCTATAGCACCAAAAAGAATGGCTTGGTATTAGAAATACCTTTATTGCAAGTAGTTCAGAACTAAAAGAAAAAAAAAAAAAACAACTGAAGAAACCAAGAAAAAAACCCCAAACCAACAAACCACAAAAAGAGTGGTGGGGTTTTTTTGTTTCATTTTTTTTGTCTGTTTTTTAAATGAAATCTTAATCTGATTTACTTCATGAGAAATTTGACTTTTCCAAATGCTATACTCCATGTCAGCATTTGGGGGCTTTTTTTGAGGGGAGAGAGGGGAGATACTGAGTTCCTAGTTTGGTTTTTCTTCTGAAGGAAATACATAAGTGGAACATCATAAAGAGATACAAGAGCGTTTTTAACATTTCTTAGTCTCAGTGACTGCAGTTGGCATGTCACACAGCAACTAGAACATTCGACCCTATAAGCACTGTCACTGCTGTCTGGGAATAGCTTAACAACCAGCAGCATCCCCAAGAAAGTCTTATAAATTGTTTAGCAAGAAGCAGTACCTTTGTACCTTTTCAAAAGGCTGGGCTATTACCTGACATCCTGCTGTAAATGTAGAACTTGGTCTAACTGAGGTTTTGAGGAGTTTCTGTAGTAGCACAGTGCTACTATAAGCAGGTATATAGAAATACAGAGATAGCTCTCTGCAGATCAGCTGGAGTTGTGTCCCCAAATTCTCCAGCAGTTTCATACAAATACTGACCAAGTTCCTCAGTGCTGCAGTGCAGCTCTCTAATACCTGTAAGGTCTGAAGGAGGATAGTTTCATTAAAGGTCTTGAAATGGTCATGTTTAAATAACTAACCTCAGGTGAACTTGACTCTGATTTCTTTAAAGATAAAAGCTGTGGGATGTTCATAAGCTGTGTTCAAGATAAAGAAACACTTTTTACCTTGTCCAGTTAAGAAAAAGAGAGATTCATCTGGGGTCAAAAGGGAAAACAACATCTGAAGACAAAGGTTGAAATTATGCAAGAGATGCTTTAAACATGTATTATTTGCCTATCCTTTTCTGTCCTTCAATTTTATTATGTCTTGGAAATGGGCCATCACAGCTCCAAAGCAGCACCTTTTATTCAGCTGTGAACCACAAGGCAGAGCATCTCCTCCTCTCTCTTGCCTGTAGGGGATTTCAGATATGCATAAAAAAGCCCAGAAAACCAGCATAACACTATTGACTTCAGTGATGTTTTGCTAGTAGAACAGAGCACCATTTGGCTTAAAACAAGAAAATGTGAAATGTATCAAGAGAATCCCAAGGAGAGCCTGGGATTTACAGCTAACAAAGACCAACTGACAAAAGGTTAAAGGATGTCACTTCTGCAGCACTAAAGTACTGTCTGGTAGGGGGAACTGTAGCAGTGAAAAGGAGTTTTCCCCCTTGAACCCATGCACAAGAGGTGCACACAATGGTAGTAGATATGATGGATGGGGATTTCAGGCCCATAACTGTTGAAAATTGCCCCCAAAAAAGAGCAGGCAGAGCACCAGTACTGAACCAGGATGCCGTCTCTAGGCTTAAATGCTTTGCCAAGAACCATGACTATTCAATGGATGGATCTTTCTTATCCCCATCAGTACCCACTGGTGTGGTTAACCTGCATTTTGCCTACTTTCACACTAGGTTACTGGGAAAAGTTGGGAAACGCCTACAGGGGGTCAATATCTAGGAAGAACATGACAGTCACCCCGCATTGTGCAAAATGCGACAGAAAGCATTTGCATTAGGAGACAGATACTGCATCAATGATCCACACTTGAAGGTGATGCAAATCAGGACACGCACTGCTGGAATGCTGATCTGTACTGCATAAGTCAGAAATCAGAGCTTGCTTTAAATGGTATTTAACTTTTCTCAAACTGGGATACTGTATCCTATATATTAATTTTATCTATCAAACGTTCTTATCAATCAATTGCCAAAAGTATTTCTCTTAAACACCAATACTATGGTCCCACATATTAGCCCTTTAATACTAAGCAAAGCAAAACTGATTCCAGCTCACTACCCCATGACAGGGATGAGGATACACTTCTCAGAGCCCCTCTATTACTGCCACATAATGCATAACCCAACAGAGTGCAGATGACAACCACATAGAGTGAGATGATGGATTTCCAGGCCATACTCCTCTGACAGCTGGTTCTAAATGGAGCTTTTGCCAATAATTTTTTCCTGCAACTTCACCAGGTCAGGCTCCAGCTCCATATGCTGAAGCTTCCTGGTTTAATTCACACCTATGAAATCAGCTGTAGTACTTAAAAAACCATTTTTTTCCTGATAATTGTGTTGAAGAAACTCTGGAGTAGAACTTGTATGAGGCAGCACGCCCGGTAATTCTTCCTCATCACTGTCATGTCCCTATCTCCCACCAAAAGGTTGACCCTGTGCTGAGTAAAGCAAACTAACAAACTGCAGCTCAGGCCTTTTAGGCTGCAAACCAATGCAGTCACACTAAAACTCCATCACACAAGTGATCATACTGAATTGTTTAGAAGCCGTTACTGCACCCAAGTTAGCACATACACATGGGCCACTTCCTCTGGGTATAAAAGCACCCTTCCCCACCAAAAATTATAACCCTTCTAAAAAGAAAGCAAAACCAGTCCCTTCTTTCCCTCCTGCATACAGCACAGACAATACACATGTGCTTGCACCAAGCCAGCACCACCATGGAGGACTATATCACAGAGGAGCTTCCATATGGACATTAATGTCCCCAAGCTCAGAGATTAGCGTGGGGCAACCGAGAAAGTTGAAAGACAAAGGTCATTTTCTCCTGTTTTATAGAGCATAGCTACAAGATCATCTTATCCTAGTACTACCTTGATAATAACCTGCCCTGCTCTTTTTTATGTGATATTGTACTTTTTCGTTTCCACTATGCCATATGCACATGAACATGCATGAAATTCTATTAAGACCACCATATGCTAAAAAAAAAATACAACCCCTGCAGTCTTTCAAGGCATATGGCAGCATTATAAAACCTCAGTTTGCTCTTTCATTTCCTTCTCTTAGTTGAAGTAAAAACCAAAATGTAAATATTTCCAGAATATTTACATTTTACCTCCATGAAAGGATAATATAATTGAACAAAGGCCAGGTGATTAACAACACCTTCTTTCTTACATGCAGTTGCCATCAGATTAAGCACACAGAAAAGGCAAAACACTAACACATTTTTCTCAGAGGAGCTAAAATTTCTACCAATACGTTCAACGAACATTAGAAATCCCTTGGTGTTTTCCCTGCTTGAAACCAAGGAAATCTTCATGGCCCTGAGCATACTACTGGTCCTTGATCACCTTCAGCATGTCCACATTAGTCCTCACCCAAACTGCCATAGGCAGTACTGTCTCTGCTCAGCTCTAACCTTTGCTGTTAATTGACCTTCCCAGATTGACCTTAGACCTCTCCTTTCTCTAATGATCATTGAACTCTCAACAGAACCTGTCAGTGTCTCCAGACCTATTCTGCTGGGCTGAGTTGGTGCCCTGGGATTGCACCCTTGTTTACAAGGTTGCTGCCCCTACCTGTGCTTGGTTGCCTCGGTTCCTGGATTGCCTGCCTTGGTAAAACAGCTCCCTTCTTGCTGCTCCCTCTCAAAGGACTCCAAATACTCCTCCCTAAAACTGTTTCTATATGCAGTGTCATGTCAAGGATATACTCCCCATGTGCATAATGACAGCTATATACAGTAGTGATTCAATAAAGAAAAAAATCTATAAATGGCATCACCTCACATTAAACTTTTGACTTGAGGTGAGCAAGGAGTAGACTTGACATTCACACCTATTCAGGTCAGACATTTAACACTGCATGGTCCAGGGCCATCTCTCCCCAAGGAAAGGTTGTTCTTTCCTAATGAATGCATACACTTACTTTACATTTTCTGAAAGCCAAAAGAGGTTCAGTTTGAGTCTGGCTATTAGCCAAGCTCAAGCTGCACAGAAACACGAGATGACTGTGAATACACTAATCAAAAAAGTAGCGTAAGGAAAGAAACAGAACACTATCCCTTTAAAGAGCTTGATTCTTTTCCCACTACACTGATTTTATAGTAGTGTGATGTCATAGTCATTAATGATGTTCTCACCATTAAGGGGTTACATTATCCCTAATATGAGGGGAGGAAAAATTAGGTTAAGGGTAGCTGTAGATTAAGACTAGGTGTAGGCAAAGCCTTTAATTTCTTTTGTGCATCCCAATCATTACACCAAAATGCAGAATGCTTACAAGGTAAGATTATGCACTTTTGAGCTCAGAAATGAATATGAGGGAGTAAAGTTCAAAGTTGAGACCTGAATTTAGGAACAGACAAGGCAGATTAAAGAATGCAGGATAAAAACAATGCTACTCCTGCAGCAAGCCAAGTGAAAACAGAAAATTGTTCCTCCAAGGCTCAGTGAAGTATATTTTTGCATGAGGGTTTAAGGATTATGTTCAGAGGTTTAGAGATGACTTCTGAATAAGGAACAAGAGGCCTGAATATAACCTGTGTCAAGGTTATTAAAAAATAGCAGCAGTGCACATTTTCACACAAGTACCTGGACTATGGAAATCAATTTGATTTAAGGATACTTTGAACTGAGCATGCTTTGCCTTTTTTTTTTTCTGTCCACATGAATGGAAACCCCCAGAAGACAGAAACCAAGCATAACTTCAATACTGAAAGAGACCTGGACAGCAGATGGGCTTGTTAAACTACTTTGTAAGGTCAACTTTTGCATCTTTCAAAGTTCAAGAAAATGGTTTGTGCACACCTCCTGGAGATTTCTGCTGGGCTAAAGCTCTGCTGCTCCTAAGTGAATTGTAATGACACAATGTACACTGCTGTGTTGAAAACAGAAGAAAGAATATTTGACATGAGAGACCTATCAGAAGCAAACTCCATACCCTTTAGCTGCCTCCTAGCCAATTTTTGACCTCACCTCCTGTTAATCTTCCTGCAAGACTTCATGAAGCCTCACGTCCTCCTTTTTATTCTACTGAGTTCTTTGATTTTTATTAGACGTTCTCATTGATTTAATTTAATGATTTATATATTACCTATACTTCATGATTTGGCATTTTTCTACTGAAGGTAAGGCAAATTACAAAGGCAACCCACAATGCATCACATGAAATAACCACAGCAGTCTCTAAGGAGATATTAATTGCCCTGTTGTGGAAGCAAACTAACCAAAGAAAAATAATGCAACAAAACTGAAAGCACCAATTGGGTGCTTCATATTATGGATTGAAGCCCAAGGGTTTAGGAGATTGAGAAGAGCAGACCTCAAATCCAGCTAAGTCGGTGAGTTATAAAAATAACAGATGGGCAGCTTGTGTGCAACTGGTCACTGCAACAGTAAATTTCTATGGATCTAAGGCTGTACGATTCCAGAAGGAAACAAGGGGAAGATATGACTGCATAGGTGTAAGAGGCTCAACCTACAGCAGCCTCTGCCAGCTCTTCATGCTGCTTTGAAGACCTGAGTGTACAAGCTGCCCTCTGAAGCAAGATGGAATTAGCAAGGTCATTTCCTCAGAAGTCCAAGTGCTCTAGGAGATATGGTAAAGTGTCATTTTCACATCAGAAAAGATGCTGTGCTTCCGTACAATCCAAGGGAAAAAAAAAAATCTCTTGGATAACTGGTAGTTCAGCATGAACAATCCAAAGGCAGTAGAACACAAAAGGATTCATCTCAGATAATTTGTAGTTCAGCATGAGCACTATTATACATGACATTAAAGGAATTAGCATTCCAATAACAAGCAGAGAATAATTCTTTGGGAACCACCAACTGTTTCACCATTGCTGGTTAAACGGGCCTTTAGCTCCCATCTGGACAGTGTCATACTCTAACTTGCTTCCAGAGAAGTCATCACTGATTCTTAAGGAGCAGTTTTAAAGTACAATTATTATTACATCAAAAGGTAAAGGGTTAAATAAAAAGTATTATATGTATTGTATCAGGTAAGGTGGGGAAATCACCCAACAGTTATGTTAAAGTGGAGTGAAGGTTATGAATGGGACAATAAAATTCAAATGTAGAACCCCTCATGTCAGGGTTGGACCCAGATGATCTTTGAGGCCCTTTCCAACCCAAACTGTTTTATATGATTTTATGCCTAGAGGCAACATACCCACTGGAGTAGAGGAGGAAAAGACTTCCACATTTCTCCCAGAACAGTGGGAAAAGCATCCATACCCTTTGCTCTGCTCTCTTCCAGCAGCAAGAGGACTGTGTTATTCAGCTGGAGGGGGTTTGAAAGCTACAGCCCTGCTTTGACAAGAAGATGGCATGGTTCTGCTCTGAACTCGCTGCTAGGGCAAGCTCACCTTCACAGTCCCTGAACTGCCACCACTGCAGGATCACAGGGTGATGCCTACCTCTGCCACCACACTGCCCTGTTCCTGTCTCTTCTCCCTGAAAGCTGCCAGTGATGCCTGATGGCAGCAGCACTATGCAAAGTATGACTGATTTAAGTGAATGCATTAAACACAACGGGCTTTCATTACAACCTGCCAGCCTTTTTATATCTTTGCTACATGAGAATGTATTGAAAAACCACAACTATAATCACAAATAAAGCAACAAATATGGAAACAAATAAAAGGCAAAGCAGGAGATGCTATTATTCTGTTGCTCCAGTACAAATTCAAAAGATAAAGAACAAGAGGAGGCAAGAGGGAAGGGAACAAGCCAGCAACATTCCTCCTCTTGTATACTGCTGTCCCCATTAATAACAGCAGCTATTCCTCTCAATTATGACTCAAGGGGATAATTAAACTATTGCTGCTCCCATTTTCCCCACAGAGCAGCACAGTTACATCAGGGCTGGCTTCTTCTATTGCAGTACAGCAGTAGCCCCTGGGAGAGCTGCGTAATGCTGCAGCCCCAGCCGCGGGAGAGGGACCTCTCAAATATTTTCTGAAGGCAGTAGCATTGTCTGCCTTCTCCTATTACAGTCTTCAAACATCAAAGCTGCCCTTATTATTTCAGCATTTACTCAGGAACCATTGAGGTTTCAGTGAAAGTGGGAAGATTAATTAAGTGATAGCAAGTTTGAATGTGGGAAATGAATGATTGAAAGTTCTCAAGGTAAGAGTAGGTACTATCTTTTCAGAAAATGGTACCTACTTATACTGATGAATTTTCTTGCTCAGTGGTCAATAATGTCACTTCGAGATGAGAGGCTGGAGTGCTGTAAAGAGAAGTTCTCTAAGAACTACTCTGCTGACACTAACACCACTTAAGTAAAAAGTCAGATACTGTCAGACTGATATTTTTAACTTAGTGAAGTGAAAGACTTCTGATCTGTCTTGCTGTAAGAATTATCAGAGCTGTTTAGAAGAAAATGTAAGTGTAAAGGTTTATATGACTACATTCAAGTCAATTTGCTGTACTTCATTCACAATGAGATCTGCAACTCTAACTATTCCATAGCAGTCAAAGACATGGCTCTACCCAGTAACTTCCAAGCAAGTCGGTAGAAAGAGACAGGCACAAACAGTACAAGCTTTTCCATCCATAGCCCAGTTTTACATCTGGAGGCTACTGAGAAGTGCACAGTGATTCCAGAAGACCTTATTTGTTTTGTACTGAGATCCAGGAGTTGATCCTGAGGAACACATGGTTGCAGTGAGAGCTGGCTAGTTCCAAGAGCACACAGGAACTGACAGGTGAGAACATTTTGGATTGGGCTAGCAGCAAGGCAAGCTGAACAGAGAGAACAGGCTCAGTACCACACTGACAGCCGTTTCTGATGCTGTCTATTACTTTTGAATTCTTCAATTTATTAAAAGCAGTTAAAAAATGAAATCTTTCCAGTTTATCCCATCTTTAACCAAATACAGCATAGCAAGGCAATACCAGAGTGACATGCAGATGTCCTGTAGACTCTTTTGAAGAGCTGCAAAATAAACTATTACTTTTAATTTCAGGAGTTTCTGATTTTTCTTTTTTTAAAATAACTTTTTCTGCTATTTGTCATAGGGCAATCACAGGTCAAACATGCCCAACAAAACACAAACAACCCTCCACTGTGCAGTATAATGAAACTCTGCTAGGAACCAGTCATCAATAAAACAATCAATAGCACACATGTCTGAAGAAACCAAGTAGGTTGTAATATCATCTATATGCCTGACATTTACCAGCAATAACATTAATCCCTACAAAAAACCTGCTGTAACTCTCAGTATTATTTTATACGCAGAAGTATCTAAAGATTTAATTGTAAAATGGATTTTTAATACTACTTTAAACTGGAAATTAGTCTAGTGTTTAAAGTAAGCAGTAGACTGAAATGGCTAATTGTCATAAAGCCATGGTTAAGTAAAAGAGATGCTGCCACTGACTATAAAAAAGTTTGTGCTGTTTATCATGCTGCCCTGAGACAGGTGACTGATTCCGAGTTGCTGAGTGCATGCTAAACCCTGTGGTATCCTTATTGGTTGTGGGAGGCAGGTTCACAGTTTCTCAGAATAACATTTGGTTATTTAAATTAGTTCTAGAGACAGGATACTCTGCAAGACCATTCAGCACTCGTTCACTCAGACACCAGCCACTGCTCCTCACAGAGCTCAGCCCTCAGAGCAACTTCTACTTTATTCCCATCATACTGCACAGCAGCAAAGAGGGGAGAGAAAAAGTGAGCAAAAAAAGACAAAGGCAGTAACAATGAAGTTCTTTAGTGAGCTGTCCTGGACCAAACTCTGCATTTGCCTTGCATGTAAAAGACCCATGATTCACATCTACCAATTTGGATATGTCGTGGAGTAAAAATCTGCCTACATGAGGTAAGGATGACTGGAGCAATATCTTTATACCACGTACTTTTCCTATGCAATGCAACCTCAAGCACATAACTCAAGAAAAACTGCTTGAAATTCATGCCTCCCAGAACACTATCTATTGAATGTCTCTTGCCTTGCAGGAAGCTGGAACAATAGGTGAATCAAAGGCAGCAGGAAAAATCAGAGAAATCACCCTGTCAGGGGGCAGGGAATGGGAGCTGAGAGGCAGGTACCAGAAATAGCCAGAAAATTGATATTATTTCTGTAAAAAAGAAAAATTTGAAGGTTTTGCTGGGGGGAGGAAGAGAGGGAGCGACGAAAGAAATCCCAGACCAGAGCTGATTTGAAACGTCGCTATGGTATTTCAAGACTAAATATGTGCTCTGTCAGCCAAGCTGAACTTTATTACTCATTTCAAACAGGTTGGATGTTATAGTCAAAATTAACAAACTAATGGTTTATCACAGAAATATAAAGCACAAGGTATTTACGTGGAAATTTTTAAAAAATTCAGTTTTATAGGGTTTTTTTTAAAGCAAATAACATATGCATCCAAAAAAGTCTTACCATCCTATGATGCCCTCAGCAAAAACACTCTCCAATCGATTCCAGATGCAGAATGAATTTGCTGAGGTCCCACAGAGCTGCAGGGGTGCCTCCCCTCCTCAAATCCTGTACCACTGCTACCCATTATCAGAATGCAGAGTGGAGATTTAAAAAAAAAGCCTTTTCTATTTTTTCCTACTCAAATTCTACACAGAAGGCTTAGCAAACAAACTGGCTCAGTCACTCAGGTACAGTATACGACAATATCATATTAAAAGGTACGCTAATAGCATAGGAGGCAAGAACCAAAGTACAAAGAGGTATGCTAATAGCACAGAAGCCAAGAACTGAAGTATTAAGGCACTTTTAGCTTAGCTCACGCCTCTTGGGACACGTAACAATATCTGATAATTTAAGCATGCTTAAGTTCATCATTTTCTGTTCCAGAAAGATTGTTTCCCTAGTCAGATGATGAAATAATGTGTGATCAGCAAGTCACCCACCAAACTAACAAGCATTATGTGAACTGACCTTTGTTTTCAGAAGCCAAATCCAGATGTGTTTTTGAGAGAGCACAAAAGCACACTTTTGATAGAGGTGACATTTAGCTGCCAGATTCCAATCTCTCCTCCAGAGTACACAGGAAACCATTTCACAGAGACATACTTATTAACACAGACCAAGTTGTAGTATCGACCGAATTCATAGTAATGGTTGAAATATTTTTATCCAATACTCCTAAAAAGGGAATATGCAAGTGCAGCAAATATCCAGCCAAGAGAATGTCAACCAGGATGATTTACATCCATCAAAGCTATCAGGGACTGAATAGACTCCTCAGCTACAAGCACATTACCTGTACTGCCTATTTTCCCTCTCGCATTTAGCAACTGCAAACCATTCCTTTACAAACTAGAAAGGCTGATCAGTAAACAAGTCTTGATTTTCTGCTAGGAGTCAGCTGGATGCATGAATACAGTCCCCATTTACAGTAAGCTGTGCACACACGCTTGAGGTCAACTGTGCAGCAAAGTGCTGGTCACTCAGCCCACAGCAGGCACAGCAGCCCATGGACCCCTCCACAACTACACACATCCGTGAGCATCCACAGTAAGGGTGCTTGGTATGCCAGATGGCACTCCATCAAAGCATTTGTATCAAGAAACCTAATTAGCAATTTATATTATATAGCAGCAACTACATTTTTAATGCATTGAATATAACTAGTTGGAGTACTAGTAGGGTCTGCTACACAAAGCAGTATGCCTCATTACAACCAAATGAAAAAACACCAGAAATGAAGGTGGAGGCTGCTGCCAGATCAGCCTGATACTTGCGTATCTAATATTAAACAGCATAGCTGAGAGAAACATGCAGTTAAGAGGCACCATAAAACAGGAGAGCTTGTAATTATAGGGTGACAAGGCTGTAACACTACAACATTTACACTTCATATAAAATCAGCTCCTCAGATGGTCCTTAGCTGTGAAAGTGTCAGTCAGTCAAACCACTGTCTTCACTACTGAGGTTCTCGGAATAATTACATTGTGCCTCTGGACACTAACATTACCGCCCAAAAAGCCACTCAGTCAACCAGAAAGCAAAAGGCTGAAGTACTTGGAAAGTTTGCTGGTTTCCAAAGGAAAAACTCACAGAAGCAAACCGCATGTTTGATTGTACTGAGATCATAACTGGTTCATACTTACTGAACAGTAAACATTTGGAAAAACAATTACACAAAATTACAGGGCAAATATTTTGTTGCATTTACAAATAGGAATATATTTGTAAAACTGTGCATCTGTTCCAGGTTCCTTGGTGTCTCCAAGCCATTACCACAGTTGGATTAAACATTATTCTACAAAGATCATGTAGACAGATGCCTAAAGCAGAAAGCATTCACCAAGCTTGATTAGTGCTAGATGCAGTGTATTATTTTCAGACAAGCTCCACTTCTCCACTCAGTTTTATCAGTTTCCTAATGCATTAACTAAAATTCTTCATAGCCACACAGTTATCCAGCCTCCAGAGTACTCTATGTTAGTGATGAATTTTATCCTGATGATGGTGACAGTACTGTCTCCTGGGCTACTGAAGGCAAAGGACACCATCAACTCCAGGGGAGCTGGGCTGAGTTACACCATCTCCTTTAGCCCAGGGAGCTGAATTAATTTGTCTACATTGATGAAGCGAGTTCATTAGATGAGCTCTGCTGCATTGTGATGGGCAAATCCAAGAGGTTACTGCCCTTGTCTGTCTGTCTGACTCTACCCCATAATTGATGACAGTTTGAATTAACATACCCTTGTATCAACTGGTCCGTGCTCGCTTCTGCCAAGCCTGCAAAATGGGCTCAGACTGCAGTTGCAGGATTAGTTAGGAAGCAGAGGACTCTGACCATCTCCCTCAGGTTAATGGGCAGAGCACTAGCAGAAGTTATCCTGGGTCCTGACAGCCTCTCAGCTCACACCACCTCTTGAACATCTAGTGAGGTAAATCCTAAGCCCAGTGAAACCAGGGAGAGATCTGAGGGTTTTTTTTAACAATACCATAGTCTAGTTGTTTTGCTATAATAATACATAATTCAGAATGTATTCTATTATTCTAGCAAGTAATTTGATGCATTATTATTTATATATATGGAATCTAGGATACAATACACAAAGAAGCCAAATAATTAAGAGCAAATCTTTGCACCCCTTTAAATAGTCACTCTGTATTTTCCAGGCAGGAAGAAGAGTAGAATGACAGGCTTCAGACAGGGGCCCAGCCCTGCACAAGGTACATATCCATCCATAAAGGCGGACATAAAAGACAAAATTCCACAAAAGTCTATAAATACACAGCAGCTATGCTAAAACAAAGCAGAAACTTTATAATACTCTGTGTTTAGTTTTAGTTAACCACAAAGTAAGCAAGTGCAACATTAAACACAGAGGTTTAGAAACAGAAGAGGCAAAGAATGTCACAGCCTAGTAACAATCCTTTGTACCCAGGGTAAAAAGCAGCATCTCCACTTCCTACCATCATAACCACATTTATTCTATTATTTGTAATCACAAACATAACCAACGCTTACATCAATCTTAAATAAAAGTGCTCTTCACCACCCAAAGATATTTCAAGAGTGAAAGATACAGTAAATATACATCTCAAAGTCAAATCAGTATATAAGAGCACAGGGACAAGCCCATCCCTGCAAAATGCTCTCAGTATCAGAGCAGTCTATAGAGCCATTTCAGCAGCACTACTTGTTCCTTCCCCAGCTTTAAAATTCCCATTTTAAAAGGAAAGCAAATCCACTCACAGTCCACTCACCAGATGAGCTCTCTGAGCAGGTCTGGAAAAACTCATTTCATATAACTGACTGGTTCAGCACACAGCTCCCTGCCCTCACTCCAGTTCCACAGCACACACAAAGTAGCATACCCAGCACCTCTTTGGGCACATCATCCCCTGTAGCTAGGGCAGTTTTGTATTCATAGAATAGTTAGGGTTAGAAAGGACCTTAAGATCATCTAGTTCCAATCCCCCTGCCATAGGCAGGGACATCTCACACTCAACCATGTCACCCAAGGCTCTGTCCAACCTGGCCTTGAACACCACCAGGGATGATTATTCAAAGCCACAATCAGAGAAACTACCATCTCCTCTACTGAGATTCCTCCACTTTAAAGCATAGCAATAAGCTGCCTACTGCTTTGGGGCAGCAACATCTGCCACTGCCTCAGAAAAGGTGCTGAACCAAAACATAGAGCAGAAAAATACGGACTAAAACACACACATGGAATCAGCATCCTTCAGCTTTACTCTGGCTATCACTTTCTCTTCGCTTATTCTTCTTACCTGTGGTAAATGCCCTCCGAAGAAACTCTCCTTAATACACTCAGCACATAGCCAAGAACTTCTCAAAGTTCTCATCAACAAAACCTGCAACAATGCACCCCCCCTCACTTCAGCTAGTGCTCAAGGAACCACATTTATAAACTAATCCCCTCCCTCTATCACTCTTGAGGCAAGTAATTAGTATTGATGCCTGGCACATGATCCTTATCTTGTTACTTCCCTGCACCTGTGCCCAGACACCCATCCTGTTTTAGGCTGGCCACCCCAATAAACTTACACCTGGGGAAACATGAGTCTAATTACTTCTACTGTTTCTTATTGTCTTTGTTTATAAAGGAAAGAAAGCCTAAAATTGTGCTTTAGCCAGAAAATACTGTTGGGTTGAGTTTTTTTATAGAGTGAGAAATAAGTGCTTCAAGCTAATGGCAATAAAGGGAATGCCAACAAACAAAGATCCTAGCCTTCAGGAATGGAGGCTAAAAACTCATTAAAGGCACAGAAGGATGGAAAACCCACCAAAATCAACAGAAAACTTTCCATTTGTAAAAGCAGTCTTGAATTAGACATTTAGAAATAAGACTCACACACACGCACACAGCTGAACAAACTATACTGGGCACTGTCTTCTACCAAGTACTCTGAGTAATCTCTATTAGTTCTACTTTAATAACAAGCTGGCAGTAAAGGTGCTGATACTAATTGTTGAGTATTTCTTTGCTAAAATCAATCCTTAACACTGACCACAATAAATGAGTTAGGCTTTTATATAAAATTCATACTTAAAATAGCAATGAATCTTCCTAATGTGTCATTTGACATTTGTTATTACTTGGCTGTGGACTGGCTTTGAATATTTTATGAAATATTTATGGCAGGAGGGGCTATGGGATTCATGAGCAAGACACATACAATATGCTGAAGATTAGTGACAATTACCACAAGGGTAAAATTAGTATAATCAACCATCACTTTCTTATGAAAAAATACAGACTTAATTGGCGGCAGGCGGATATTTTTGCCATTTTAAGCCTGCACTTTGTTGGGACTGATTTGCATATTTTTCTTCACTTTTGTAAGATTAAATAAAATTCTCTTTCAATGGGAATTTTGGCTAATTAGCTCCTGGTAAGCGCAGGAATGTTGCGTTTGCTTTAAAGAACTATTTTGCAAATTCCCTTTACATCCCCAATAATTTGACAAAAGAAGAGAATAATAGTTACATACACCACATCCAGCTAATTCTAGGCAGGTAAGAGTGGAATTTAGGAAGAAAAACACCTTTGTTTTGCTGTCCTTGCTGAAATGTGGACTGAATTAAAAATCTTAAATTAAAAATTACTGCAAAAGTTCCATGATTTTAAATCATGATGTTGTAATTTGGTTTCTTGTAATTCTTTCCAATGATAATGTCAGATCTCATTTCAGAGATAGAAACACTGAGTTAGGGGACATCAGCTCTTGCTGCATTCAGTGTCTTCAAGGTGAGCTGTATTTGGGATGTCCCTAAGTATATTCTATATTGGCTGTTGACATGTAAAATCACATCCTTTCCCAACTGAGTACCATAAAAGACCCCATACAACATCTCTGTGTTGTCCAGGTCCAGCAGCTTGGACTCTGAGCTGAACTCTAGCAACATTCATTTAGTATGAAAGAAATGGCTAAGCAGTCATTTGGTGAAGAGATTTTTCAGTCTGAATTGCAATTCACCTGCTTTTATTTGTGCAAGGCTTGAGACAACATACACGCTTTGAAGAGATTTTGCTCCTGGATTTATGTATGCTGCTAGTGCAGAGGCAGCGAAAATAAGTCATATTCTGCTCTCACGTGCATTGCTGCACCATCCACTGAAGCCATATATTTAATGAAGAGCTGAAGTTTGCTTTGCATAGCAATCTGTACTTACAATCGTGCAACAAGACTTTCAAGGGGTAGCTGTGGCTGAAGGACTGTCAAGTACATGATTCCAGTCAGGGCTGAAAACCTTCGCTTTCAGAAGGGTTTGGATGGTACTCCCCAAAATGGCTTCATTGTTAATTGGGCTAAAGAAAGCAAAACAGTGACAACAAAACTGGTGTCATGGGTTCAGCAGTAGCAGTCATTTTTTCTCCTTCTTAGTGGCTGGTGCAGCGCTGTGTTTCTAACTTTCA
>WYDI02032045.1:0-28142 GCA_009867235.2 Psittacus erithacus | reverse complement strand
CAAAAGTCAAAAACACAGCACTGCACCAGCTACTAAGAAGGAGAAAAATGACTGCTACTGCTGAACCCAGGACAGGTCTCCACGCAGCCTTCTCTTCTTCAGGCTGGACAGCCCCAAATTTTTCAGTAATCATACCTCTTTCAGTGAGTCTTTGAGAAGAACCCTCTGTGTCAACTAAGGTTTTGAAAACTGGTCATGCATGGAAAATTCTTTTGCGAAACTAAGTCATTAGGCTGAAACTTATCCTGTATTAACAAGACCGTCAATTCATTTCTGGTTTTACAGAAGTTTTCTAGTTGTATCATACCTTCAGAGTTCTAGCTCAAAATGAAGTCCACAGATAGAAGGCAAGGTCTGCATCTAGATGGCATTCATTTTCAGCATGGATGTTTAAGATGCCAAAGTTGCCTAAAAACCATGGAATTGGGAAAAACGCATTATTTAAAATTGTGTGGTCTAAATTAAAAAAAAGAAAATCTATTTCAGGATCTGAAAAATAAGAAAGGGTCATATTCATTACCTAAAAATGACCTTTAGAAATTTCAAAAACAAGAAAATAAGTATCTATGTATCTTTAGCCTCCTCTTGGATTGAAATAGCTGGGGATGTTAGGTGTTGGTACTATACATTTATGTGCTTCAACAGCAAGTTCATTTTGGTCCTCTAGGCTATATTTATATTTGTAGTTAAGGTTGACCTTATAGTTGCCCCAAGCCTATGACCACAAACCTTCCATGTTTTAATCCCAGGACTTGTACCCAAACACACATGTATCAACACTAAAATTACCACTGAACTCCCAAGCACAAAGTCACTTCTGCCACTTAATTCTTACTCAGCATTTCTTGCAGGATATCTTGAAATTACAATTAAATGCCCACCCTTAACAGAGAAATGAGTCCAGAACCTATAGTTCTCTATTTTTTGTCTTTCAGATTGTCCACTTTCATTTAGAAAGAAAATTCATCACACTGTAATTTTTGCTGGTAAAAGTATTTTTTATACTTGGCCAAATCTCTAGCTAGTTTCTCCTACCTTGTTATTGCCATGACTTATAAGAAGTTTGATTACTTGCTTCTATGTAGTTTTTGCTCACAATTAAGAATTTGTCTCAGTACAAAAATTTGTCTCAGTACAAAAATTTGTCTCAATACAAAAATTAAAGTCTGAAATGTAATATGACAATACATCCCACCCTCCCTTAAGAAGCCATGAGAGACAGCTAATTTGGTTTCTTAATTTAAAATGATTTATGAATGTGGATATCCTTCACCTGGAAGCAAGTCATAACTGTGCAGATTAGGCTGGCAATGCTGTGCTGTCAGGGGCACCAAGCTTTCAACAAATCCAAAACCAAACTGCATAATTAACCTTTACTAAGAACAAGCTAGAAAATCACATGTGTTTTTGAAACTCTTGAAATGCAACAAATGAAAAATTCAGCACTTGTTCAAATACTTCTGTTTCATTTGAGACTCATTTAGGAAAACCAGAGAACAAAAATCTTTATTAAAATTTTATAGAAAGTTTTGTTTCTGAAGTTTAAATTATTCCTTTCAGATACCTAGTTTCAGATTTCAGAGATCTTTGAACCATTATAAAAGAAAAAAAAATAAAACTGAATTTTAGAAGTACATAGATTAAGAAGACAAACAAAACCAATTCAGATTAATTTTCTGCTATCAGAACATTTCATAATATTTATATATTCCCTCAATTTAAAAGAGAAATCATGACTTACAGAAATATGTGTTTTAAAGGGATAGTGAAAACAGAATAGAAACAGAAATGTAAAAACTATTTTGCAGTCCTAAATAATTTTTGCAGAAAACCAAGTAACTAATTCCTTGCCCATATTAGCTTGCTCAAACACAAAATCCATAGTCTTCTTCCAAGAGTCAAGTGTCATTTACAGAACAAAACTTGATGGTTAAACTGTGTTAGATAACAGCCCAGGTTCTCAGTTCATTACAGCTCCCCAAAGAAAATAACCAAGTTTGTGAGCATTCCAGAGAGGTGTTCCAGTGAGAGTCTTTGGACGAGTTCATGAACGTATGGGACAGCAAAAAAGGAAAGTCAAAAACCTATATACAGCAAAGAAAACCTATAATGAAGCAAACATAAACCAACCTACTGATTCTGTGCCCAGTTTAGAACAGTGGTAAAGCAAATTCTGTAAAAAACCTATGATGAGAGCTGCTCTTTTATCATGGAAAATTTCATAGAACATCATTTAGTGCATCATATATCATTTGGACAAAACTAAAGACTTCTGACCACTCCCGTCAGTATGACTTGGTTCACCTTCTCCCATCTTTTTATTAGTTCTTCCATGTGGAAGAACAACAAAGGAAATAAACAACGCTTAACTACATTAAAATATCATGTCATATTGAATTTAGGGATGGAAAATATATTTAGTATTATTGTTCAGTTTATAACTGGTTTAAAAGCAAAGTGTTTCCAAGCATTTATCTTCAAGAAAAAGAAAGTACACATACTGATCTCTAGTTATTTTCCAAGAAGGTCTTCTAAAGTGATTTAGATGCATGCAGTCCTTTAGTAATGTTTGTGTCATCATCTGCTGACCATGAAAATCTTC
Source organism: Psittacus erithacus (assembly GCA_009867235.2). Lineage (NCBI taxonomy): Eukaryota > Metazoa > Chordata > Aves > Psittaciformes > Psittacidae > Psittacus > Psittacus erithacus. The sequence goes on along the minus strand of WYDI02032045.1, from coordinate 25,540 downwards.
CCCTAACATCCTGCATGCATAATTTGAACAATCTTGCGTTATTCAGTCTTCCTTAGCTCAGAGGTTTTTTTCTCTTCAGTCTCCCCTTTACCTTACAAGAGATTTGGAATAGGAGCAGCTGTATTCCTTCACTCTCTGGCCTGCCACACATGAAGTCAGACAAGACAATTTTCAGGCTTAAGAGTCCTAAGAACAAGGCCCTTCTTTGTAACATTCTTGCATATAATTCTGAATTTGCAAAATTCATTGTCTACAGTCAGCAGAGAGTTAACCGCAATTTCAAACTCAAGCTTGCACATCCTCATCTTTTCTCTGCTTCTTTGCCACTCTTGCCTCTGAGCAGACTTCTAGGAAGAACAAGATGTGATTGACATTTTAATTACTATCTTTCACTTGTCTTTGGGGAATTATAGTGAATGATACAAACTAATAATGGCCAGAATACAAGCTGCTAGCTTCAGCTGGGGAATCTGTGGAAAAAAAAGCTTTTATTCTGGTACCACTGGTGACAAGAGATTAACTTTCCTATAGCAGTGTCTAGAAACAGTCTAAGACTTCCCACTGCTAAATCCTTAAACTAAAGTGTAAAAAAACCCCACATATATAGTAGGAGAGCTTTTCTCCTAAGGCAAATGGCACAGACTAATCTCAATGAGGTTTTGCACAGATAGGCCAACAGGGAGGGAGGTGCACATTGTTTTACTAAATTTTTAATGACCCCATGATATGGCTGAAATACACACTCTTTAAACTGCAGTTTCCAAGGTCTTTATAATTTTATCCATCAAGGTTCAAATTGCACCCAACCCCAGATCTGGTAAACATTAATGAAAATGAATGTGGAGGGCATAAGTGTAGCCTCCAGGATTTTCAGGACTCCTTGATTCCAGCAACATGTTTACCCTGCTTACGGAGGCTTCTGGCTTCCTGGCTTAAATGTTTCATCTCCTTTACAGGAGGTAAAGAAAACCTTCATTTTATCATGTCTTCAATTGGTGTATGTTTTGTAATTAAGCAAATTGCAACAGCCATAATATTTAATGAATCTTCTCAGGACTAAAATTTCTGCAATGCCCTGATTTTTATGAATGATCATCCTCAAACTGTCTCCTTCCATATTCTTAGTTACTCAGATAATAAGAAAAATTATATACAGTGATTTCTTGGAAGTATTGAAGATCCACTGCATTTTATAGCAATCTTGCAGAAGCAGTCTAGTGTCACAGCTCTGGAAATATTTCTTGTGATTAAATTCCCTTTTTTCCCACTTACAATATTTTGTGGCTATTATAATTATTATTGAAAATCTTTGCAAAAAAAATTATAAATATTCTTGATTACAGTTTTTACACTAAGTATTCCAATTGTCTTAAGTCGTACTGGAGGTATTCTCAATGTCTTTCTGAGCAGCGATAAGGAGAGTTGTACAGTGGTGGGGTCTATGATGTGACCAGAGAGGCACAACTGTTTCAAGTGATACAGCAAAACAAAAACTCTTTGAAGAAAAGGAAAAAAAAATAATAATCCCCAATCCCCCTTTTCATTATTTTAATGAATTATTTTAATGCTTTAAGAGGCAATGAAACTCCTCAAATATCAAGTTTCTAAAAGCTTCTTAACATATTCTACATTGTTTCTCAGTGATTTATTTCTCAAAGTAAGAGAACAGCACATTGAAAGTGCTGGCGCTGTCCAAAATCATTAGTGTGGTAATTTGTCCTGCCCCAGTCACAAATAACATTTATAGGCAGAAGAGAAGCAAAAGCACAGAAAAACAGGGTAATCCATGCTGCAGCAACATCAGCAGCCCCGGCACTCTGGGAGGAGGGACTGGATGTGGGAGGTGAGGAAGAGCTCCCATATCAGATCCACACAGTGCCAGGGGGCTGCAGGCAGCAGTGAAGAGGTGGCCCCACTGTGTGGGAGTGTGGTGGCAGAAGGCAGATGGAGAAGCTGTGTCTCCCATAAGAGAACAAAGCATTTCTGTATCTAAAGCTCAAACATGAAAAGAAATTGAAATCACAGTTTGGGAATAATCCAAGATGGAAAAACCAACTTTGCCATTTGGAGGGGGACTAAATCCCAGTGATAAACTCCTCAGGCTCCAAACAAAAATAACATCTAGACATCAAAATTTCTTATTTGCCATCCAGGAGAACATAAAAATAGGCCCAAGGCAAAAAAAAAAAAGAGAGATAAAATATCTCAATCTCAAAATCACAGTCTGCAAGAGCAGATGTTCCACAATAAACTCTGCAAGTCAAGACAGAGATGTTGGAATATGATGCAAGAATCAGGACAAATTATCAGCTTTGTAAGAGATTTCAGATATCATTTCAACATGCAGAGCATGGAATAGAGGATGGGAACAATAAGGCTGCTGAAGTCTCCCTGAGATCAGAGTCTAACAAACAAGAGCTGAAAGCAGAAGTAGCAGAGGAATGTATCAATGCACAGAAAGCAAATAAAACATGTATTAATTTAACATGTCCAAGGCAGCATAGCGTAAGGACCACACATTTTAACATTGAAAGATCAGTGAAACATTCATATCTTAAGAAGTGTGATTCACTGTAATGCCATAGAAAATGAAAGCACCCCATAATTGCCTTAAAATGGATCAGAAGGCCTCATTTCCACCAAAGGGAAGAGCTGGAGAAGAGGAGGAGGCTAATGAGGCTAAGAGCGAGCTTGCAATGTCTTGTAAAGGGCAGTGAAGCTCTCACTAGAGTAGGTCTGGAAGAGACTATGTCTCCAAGAAAGTGCCCCTCACCCTGACATTAAAAGGTAAGCTGCAGAGATTCTTGCTTTGGGATATCACAGCACGGAGGAAAGGAGGAGGGAGGTATGTACTACCTCAAGTGAATTGCCGTCAAAAGGCAACTTCTTTGCTGACTAAACAAAGAACATAATGCCACTGAATACGCTGCTTTATAGCTAAGGTAGCTACCTCATTTAGCCCCAAAGTATCTCCCTCCACCTTCCATGGGCATCTGGGCTAATTAGATAGTGTGACAAAGGTGGCACTATTATCATTTTAAAAGAAGGTATCTACAACTTCAGGGGGCACTGAGTCCCTTCTTGGCAATTTCTTTTGGTGCATTTTGAGAACCACAGCAGGACTGAGCATGTCAAAAACACAGGCAGAAGAGCACCTACTTTCTGGCTCATGATTGAGCTTAGATTTGTTTTAGATATCAGAAGATATCATCAGGAAGATGATTCAGAAATGTGTAAAGGTATTATTCTGGGCTGTCCAGACAAAATGTGAGATACTCTTGGAAATTACTCACCCCAAAAAGTCAGGCAGCAGCTGAGCAGTGTCATCATGCAATTTGGGCAAAAGCACCTAAATTCTGCCTAGTCAATTACTGGAATTAGGCCTGATCAAATACCCAAAAGGCAACATTTTCAGGTTTTGGCAAAGACAGAAATGCCAGGACAGATGATCAATGTCCATCCTGATGTATGAGCATGGGGCTAACTGGTGGTTAAGAAAATAAATGATCATATTTGTTTTCATTCAGCACCTCCTTTGGGAGACACTGTCTGCGTCTCAAATAGCAAATGCAGTCTGTGGAAATTCCTGAGCCTTATATCTATTTCCCTGCTGTTAAGACTGGAGACCTGTGAGAAACCAAGCCATGGAAGGTGGAGAGGAAAATGTTGACTTTCCTGTCTTCAATTTGATACGAGTTAAGAACAGAACTGGAAAGTGCATTCATACCAAAGGTCTTCAAAGATCTCTCCCATGCAGCTGTTTCAACATAGCCACTGTCTGCGTTTTAGACTATGGTCTGAGTTGGTCCAGCTCCAGGTATTTCACCCAAAACCACATTCATATTTTAAACAGCTCAATGTGCTAAATTTTACAGAGATGGCATTTTGATCTGACTACGTATTTATATAACAAAAAGCATGACAGATGGCTCAGAACAACTTGAGGAAAAGCCCATCCTGATAAGTTCATGCTAAATAAACTAGACAGGAAGTTAAGTTTAAACATATGAAAGAGGGGAGGCAAAGTTGATGCAAAAAGATATGCAAAGAGGGATTGCCTGTCCCAGGAGTCCTGGAAGGAAAATTTTCCTTGGAATGATAAAGCACCCCAGGAGAATGTGCCTAATTGAGCCGCCACAGTCAACAACCTGTAAGTGCTACAGGGCAAATATGTTTGTAGAGCAGGGGGTGGAAATGATGGCCAAATGCCTGAGACACATTACAGACATTAACAGGAGCTGAGCATCAAAGCATTCACACAGAAAAGATGAGCCTGCTTGAGTCAGGCCTACAGAGACCTTGTGTAATTGTTACAGGAAGCATAATCACAAGACAGGCTCAATATGACAATAACAGAGAGCTTTTAGGCTGGAGCTGGTTCATGTCCTGCTGGTCCACAACTCAGGCATGCTGTGTTGGCAGCATCCTGCAATACAGCACTTAGATATTGCAAGCAATGCCAGCATTTCTTTTTAAGCAGAACAGCCATAAAGTGCCTAACAGTGACACCAGTAAAATATTATCCTCATTTTAAACATGGACTGTAGATGTCACTGTGCTGTAGGAAGACATGCATTAGCAGTAATTATCCAATGCAGTACTATTAGGACAGCAGTTTATACAACCCACCCATTCAAATTTCCAGACTAGATTTTCCAGACTAGACTGCAGAGAGGGTCTCCCTGTTCCTAGGGTGGAAATTGCACCACTGCCCAACTGAGGCTGCAAAAGCAGCGAAGACAACACGAGAGTGAGCCAGACTGAAACTGACTTCAGACACACTGCAGGGGCTAGGAGAACAGCTTCCCCTTTGGCAACTGTTTAGGAATGCTGCTGTTTAATATCTAAAGCTCCCAACTAAAACAGGTTACTGCTGGGTGCTTAATGAGTAGATATGCTATAAACACTACTCTTTAGAATGCCTCAAAGTATTTAGTGTCCAAGATGCCCTTTTTCTCCTGACTCTGACACCAAAAAACACCAGGAAAGAAAAGATGCATTTGTGATCTGGAGCATAGGCAGAATTAAAGGAAGGTTCCTCTGCAGTCAGGTTGATATGTGACTGCAGCACAAACCAACCTTTCTCATCCATTTGGCTGCCAGTAACTATGCCACACTACTAGCCAGGCTTGGGATGCACTCTATGCATACATCATCCTGCAAGATTTATAGTCTGGCCTGGAGCTTATTGTCCAGCACTCCACTTGCTTTCAGAAGCAGCAAAACAAAAGCTGTCCCAGGTCTGCCTACTGGCCCTGCAACCAGAGCCTTTCAATGGAGACACTCCCGCTGACTTATTTGATGTTACATACTGAGTCTTATTTGGGCTACTTGACATGGACAAGCTTGAGCAAAAGCAAGGCAGCATGTTCAGCAGCACATTTGCTACTATCTGTACCAAGAACTATTAATTTTACCCCTACACTGTCTTCCCAAAGCCCCCCATAACAGTTAGTTGTCTTGACTGAAATCCACTTCCCTGGCAATATCAACATGTAGACATCCCACTGCTGTTGGTCAGCTTATCCAGCTGACCGATGAAAATTGTCCTGGTAGAAAACCAAAGGAACAAGATAGCGAACAAATGATGCAACTAAAAACATGGCGCACTGTGGCCTGGGGTAGTAAGCAAGCAAGCATCCAAACAAGTGTTGTCAGGGAAAGGGAACTCTTCAAGCCAGCATCACTGTGGTCCCCATGTGATGCAGCTCTGGTGTCACTAGCAGCTGTGGGACAGACTGTGGTGTCTTGAAACCTGCACTCATCACTGACACATGCTGTTGCTGTGTTGTTGTCCTGGAGAGAACACTGGGGCAACACAGGGTGACCAGCCCATGCCTGAATAAATTGCCATTTTGTTTTTTGCTCCATGCGGGCACATGAACCCCACTCTCACTTTCCTCTGGAGTTGTGCTGTGTTGGGAAAATACAGTGCAGTGGAACTTCTCTCATCATAGATCTTTTGAACATCCTTTGCTTTTCCCTCATCTGTGTGTGCTACAGATGCCTTACTCCCTAATGTCCTTAGTGTCATGCAGGGCAACATCTACAGCAGCTGAACCACTTATGTTGTTTTCCAATCCTCAGTAATAGCTGAGTTCAGCTCAGCCTGAGTATATTTAGTTCATGACTGGAAAGCACATGCACAGGATGGTGAGTGTACCTTAGCTGGACATGGTGGGTGGTGGAGATCTCAGATGTACAATGCGCCACAGCCCTTGGACAGCGCACCCCAGGGGTGAGCTATGAAGAGAGGAAAAGGTAGGATGGAGCAATGGTGGTTGATGCTGAACTTGTTTTCCACTGGAAAGTGGTTCTGCTGCCTGCTGAAGTCTTGTCCAAGAGCATAGTGTGATGAGACTTGGATACTGAGTTCTCTTGTGGATGCTGATTTGGAAAAACATATTTAAATTTCCATTTGTACCAGTGTGACAAGAGAATGAGATTTACAGGTCAGAATCTCACTTGCCCTAAATCAGCTTTGCTGATATATAAATCTTAACTCACATTGGCTTTTACCTACCTGGCTCCTAGGTTGACACATACCTAGCTCCTAGGTTGATGCTGTGTCAACCTAGGAGCTAGTGTCAACCAGACTTCAGCAGCCCAAAACTCAGAAGAAAACATCACAACAGAAGCTGACTAAACAAGCCCTGTCAGCATCCTGCTGCTACACAGCCTGATTCAAACCAGCATCATACCTATGCCACGGTACTCTTTAGATGTGGTGTCTGACCAATCTAATGGCATTGTTATGTTAAGCTTGGTATGACCCTCCATTTATGGTCATTGTGCTTGGTGTTGGAATTAAATATGGAAACATGTAGACATTCGTAGCACAAATTTTGTCTGTGATATGGGGGAAAAGGAGTGGAAAAGGGATATTTATGTGGAAATAGAGTCTTCTGGTCAACATTTTTCAGACAATTCTACACATAGTTCTGCACCCTTATTTTAATGGCACTGCACTAACTGGTGGTAATCTTGGATCATTCATTAACCACTGTTTTCTGCCCTGCTGTTGACATGTTGTAGTGTTATTGAAGCAGTGCATGTGTGGTCTCCAGAGGCTCCCTCTGTGGGGAAAAAAGAATCATGGAAGTGTCTCCCATCCATCTTGATTTTAATTGTGAGCAGAAGGCTGCACAAAGTCACACAGCCTGGGTTTGTTTCCACTGACTCATGACTGCATCTGGGAATTATGAGCAAATGCAGATGCTGAGCAGTCTTTTAAGCTGCTTGGTTGCAGGTTGATCATAATTGCTATCTGAGAGGCAAGGGATACAGAGCTTTTATGCAGAGTTCATATACAATATGTTTAAGTAGCCCGAGGGGGAGATTTCTGCCCAGTGATTTTCTCTGCACATCTGTTCAATTACCTCCTTTTTTGCATACCTCTTGCTATTAACATGTTCTATTTCTCCTGATAAAGAAAGGAAGGAACCTCATCAAGGCCACTGAACCAGATCACTCTTTGACACTGTCATTCAAGGACGGAAGAAAAAGATGAATCAAGACTGTAATTCTCATCTTGTCTGCTCATTTGTTTGCTTGGGTTTGCCTGTAAGAATCAAAGGCAGAGCAATTGCTGATCCCAGATTCAGCAGTGCTATGAAATCAGAGAGCTCCACACTGATAACTCTGTCAGATGAGCTAGTGTTCACCTTCATTGTGAAGCCTCACGTGGTGTCAAATACTGCACCATCCTTCTGGAGGAAGCATTGCTTCTGAAAAGTAGTTTTCTGTTACAAGTCTCATTTTCTTTTAATAAAATCCCAAACTTTCTATGGCTTTCACAACTTACTATCCGTTGGGTAACCAGCAGATAGCTGGCAACGCAGCTAAGCAGAAACAGCTTCTGTCATCATTAGTCAATAGTCCAAACAGGCATGACAATGGAGAGAGTGGATAGAGGGACTTCCTCCATTGGCTAAACCAATAAAACTGCATAATGTAAACTGGGCTGAGATGAGAACATCTTATCTCTGGAGATTTCTCCATTTGTGCATGGTCATCCTTTTCTTACTGTGCAAGTGCTCCAGCCCCTAATCAGCCTGGGGCCCTTCTCTTAACTTGCCCCAGCTTATTGAAGAATTCAGTGCTCTTGTAAGTCCCATACTATAAAAGTATCAGTGGCAGAAGAGCGCTCAGCCACCCAGAGGTGGGGCAGGAAGGGTCCTTCTCCAGGATTTTGTCCTTGCAGTCTCATTTTCAATGGAAGAACATGGCACAAGTTTAGAGAAACTGAAGCCTGTTTTCCATTGTCTTCTACTAATGCCTGCAAGAACTCAAATCCCAACTATGCTTTTCTAGAGTTAGGTGATATGGTCTCTGTATCTCTTCATAGCACAATAAGGTCTCAAACACCACTTTCTGAAAAGCAGTGATCTTAACTGGCATGATTCACTCTTTCTCCTGGACAAATGAGAAAAAAAACCCATTGACCACACTTCAGAATGCTGCTAACCATACCTAGTCCCCATAGACCTCTCACTAAGATCCCTTTGAAAGCATGACATGGATGAAGGTATCTCTTCAGCAAATCCTGCTAGGCATCACTTGGAAGCACACACTGAACACCGCTAGCAAGTATGACTTATATGACAAGATCTACACCTTGGAAAGAGTAAAATTATTACATGAGAGGAAGGTTGAATATTATAAATTCTGCATATTCAGAAGAAAGCCCCACATAGTCTGCCATCAGAGATGTCAACTTAAGAAAAGCTAATTAAAAGCAAAACAATTACACAATATTTCTGTCACAAGAACACCTCCCTTTTCAACAGTTTGGGAATATGTTTAGCTGAAGTTTACATTTGAATTAAAGTACTTAACTGGCACCGATGATCTTTTAGCCATGAATTTGTCATTGCAAAATCCTTTTTATTTGTGGTTTCTGTAGCTTCCTATTGGGATGAGATTCACAGTGTAACTATGCTTTAGATACGTGAAAAAAATAATCACCTACAGCATTAATACAGAACCCAAATGTCCACAGAAAAATGAAAATAACACTTCTCCTTGAAAGAGAAGTATAATCTTATGCTGCAATAACACTGGTGATATTTTCCTCCTTTTTATGATGCAGATAACTATTTGTGTTTTATAAAACTAAAAATGGAAAAGGTGGCAGTAAATGCTATAATTTCTCTCAGGTAGCTCTCTTTTATGTTTAGTAAAGCACACTAGCATGTTTACACCTTTCTAGTTGGAAAACATCCTTTGTAAGTGTCCATAAGGAAAAGAGGATTGTAGTCAACTCACCAACGGCAGTGGGCAGCCGATGGCCAAGCAATGGAGTAACCTGCTACCAAAGCAGCAAAGATCCTGGCTCGTCATCACTCACTGCAAATACAGCACCAAGATAAAGATGCTAAATTGCTCCTATAAATGCAGCCCAGCTTAAAAAGCACCTGATTTGTTTCCATATCTTGCTTAGATCTAGAAGCAATTTATTTGGCTGCTTTTATGCGCCACAGAATCTGATAAGCATCCTGAAGAAACTCAGCCAGATCCCACTTCCCCGCCCCATGGACTTATTAGTGAATTCTCACCAGTTCCTTATCTTTTCACTCCAAGCAGCTGACATACCTCACATTGATGCTCAGGGCTGGGACATCCAAGACCTAGGTGATTCAGTGCAGGGCAGGCGTATCCACATAATCCCATCCGTGTGACTCTCAGCACCTAGGGCTGCTCACAGCAGTGACTTCTTGCAGCCCATAGTGTGGGGCACTGCCATGCAGGGACACCCCACATCTCTGGCTGAGCTGCTGCTGCCTGCTGCTAGGCAGGGCCTATGGTGCCCCATCTGGGCTGGCTCCTTGGAAACACTCAAGCATCTCCTCACTCACACACAGAGCAGATTTAATCATTACCGTTAAGCAGGAGATCCTTTTTCCCTATGCAGCAAGCGGCTGGCTGTATACACTCCTGCCCAAAAGGCTGTGCCCAAACCATTCAAAAAGAACTGGAGACAGAAGCTTTACTCTTAGCACTTGGGCCTTCTGCCACTGACTTCTGCTGTGGGCTTTGGCTTGTTCTGTAGACCTCAACTGGACCTGAAGGATCAAGGCAAATCTGAAGAAAACATGTTTTGCATCTTGTGTTCAAGATTGTACCATTTAACGTGTTCCTAAGTTGTGACACTGAAAAACTTATAGCTTTGGAAGACCTGTAATTTTCTTGAGATAAGCAAAATACAAATTTATAAGATAAGCCAGTGGAACAGAACAGACAGGTTTTTGTCCAGGTACTGACTCACTCACAGTCTGTGAAGACTCTTCCCAGACTGCAGACAGAGCTTCCCCTAGCTGAGCCCTGCTCTTTTCTGGTTTTGCAACATGTGCGTTTTATTGTTATTTAAAATGCTTTTTGTTAAATATTGAGAATACGAGGCAGAATTTTCTCCCCCGTGGTTCATGACACATAGTGGTTAAATCTGCTGAAAGGAATGTGTACATACTTCAAGCAATCCAAATGAGGTCAGTGACAGAAATAAGGGTGAGTGTGCGAAATACATACACAAAAAAATCATGAAGTTATGCTAATTACATCAGCGCACTAGTCAGAACAAAAAGTGAGCCAAGAACTGATCGGAGAAACTAGTGGTTGCTTGCCACTGTTATTTTCTAGAGTCCTTCTGTTAAACACTCACATGAAATGAAAATGACCGTAACTTCAATTCAGTAGCCATTCTTGGGTAAGACCACAAACTCCTGCATCAATTAAAGTAAACAAGTTGATTTTTCCTATGGAAAAATTCAAGTACCAAGGGTCTGGGCATGTTCTGTGTTCACTAATCTATGTGCACCTCTCATTGTCCTGGTATTGGCAATCACCACGGGTAGCACAGGGCTGTGCCATGCATGCAGAAGTGCTTAATTGCCTGGTACAGGTCTGAAGGATGGCTCAGCACTTCATGCAGGCACTCAGCAGATTTACGCTTAGAAGTTTTGTACTCAAATCAGCTCATTGTCAGCATGATACAGCCTGGGCACATCCTGATGTCTTGTGGTCTTTAACTCATAAATGTTTCCAATTTTGTCCTTGGCATATATAAATATTACTAGTTTCAGGGGTAAGGCATAGAGGCAGAGGATGGGCTTTGATTGAGAGGAAGCTGGTGGCTGAGATCAGATCAGAACAGGGATTCTCTGCAGGCATGTTGTCCCTTTTCACTGTTTCAGAAACTTTTTCAGCTCTGAGGACAGCTCTTGGCTTGACCTGCCAGGCTGTCCTTCTTTCCTCACTGCTTGAGTCTATTATTAAAATTGAAATGCCAAAAAGAAAATGTTAACAATAATTTTCTGGATTTTCATATTCTTTATGTCTTTGGATGGGACTGAAGAAAACAAAAGTACCAGACATATGTGTTATTCAGCAAAGTGACTGCTACGTCATAGACAATCATGCCAGGATGCCAGGGTATGTGAACCATGGTGGAACCAAATGGATGTAAATCCACTTAGTCCGTGTTTCCTTGGTGCACTTGGTCACCATCCCAGACAATTACCATTCCACAGACATAGCAGTGATAGGTGTCTTACAAGTCTGCCTATTTGTATGTAATAAAAGGTTTTATTTTAAGGATTACAGGACTGATCCAATGGAAACCACAAGCCCATTTGATTTCTCTCATAAGTAGTGCCAGAGAGCAGGAAAGAACTGAGGATACCTCAGTAGAAAACAAGAAGTCAAACTTCTCTCTGCAGATCAAGCATTGTCCCTAGATGAGACAGGGTTTCCACATGAGATCCCTGGGAGCCTGCAAAAAGTTAGTAATGGATGTGTGTACTTTGCAATAACCTTTTGTAAAAACAGCAAGTAGGGCAGAAACACAACGAACTGCCTGGTGAAATAATAGCATTAATTTTTTTGGTGCTAACTGGCATCAAATCTCAAGGCTAGTTTTATCTATAAAATATTCTTCTGCATTCAATGCAGTGATTTATTGCATCTTTTTACAACATGAGTCTCTTAGCCTTGGCTCATGGGCAGTATGTTTTAGTTTTAATGAGTATTTAGTTAAACAGATCTGGAATTTTCCATTTCTATAGTATTAAAAGCACCTCTTCACCTTTAGCAAATAAGGATTTTGAGAATCTTGTCTCAGCTCATGCTGTTCAAATCATAATAGCCATGTCCCAGCCTGAAGAAGTAAGCCGACTGATCGTTTTCAGATAGCTGACTGTAATGGTGACAATCTAGATTTTGAGAAGTCTACAGAAATCCTATTGTCCTCACATAAGTAATCAGAGCGTTCTTCACACCCCTATGTATGGCAACAATATTTTTGTTGTAAACATTTTCCTGGACAACAGGTAAGTACAGATTGTACTTATGTCTTTGCTCGAAACTCAGGTAATTAAGGCATTACTATCACAACAGTTCACAACTGCTACCCCTCCCAGTGGGGCCTAAGCAATTCTGTTGGAAACGGTGCTGAGAATAGCAGTGATTTAGCGGTAGATAACCAAGTTATTTTTAGGCTGGTGCTAAATATGGAAGTCGTAACCCTTCGGTGCTCCACACTAAGCAGGCCAAGTTTTAGTATCTGAATCAGAAATAAGAGATTTCTATTTAGAACCATTTACTTTTGGTATTTCAGTGTGAAAATGAAACAATCTTCATTTCCAATAGGTTTGGATGACTTCGGCTGTTTCCTTTTCTATGTATGTGCTATGTAGATTTGAATCAATCACAGCATACATATAGGTGTCTAATTCCCTTTTTTTCAGATCTATAAGATAATTATTACCTCTTTAGACTGTAACATAGTCAAGCGTATCTTCTTCAGGTTTTTTGCTTACATTAGTTCATTGTATATGATTAAGCTTTGTAATAATTTGCAATTGAATTGGCGTAACAGAAACTGAGTGTATAAAAAAACTTGGCAAAGTGCCCATTTTAGTATATTAATTCTGCCAAGTGAGTTGATAATAAGATTAAACTGGATTTGAACTATTAAAGAGGCTTGTCTTAGAAGGACATAAAGGTTAGTTCCCCATGGGGTTTCAGCTGCTTAAAAGGAGCCACTGTTTGAATTTTTGTCTGTTCTTTTATGATGAACTCTTTCTATAACCTTCTTCGATGAGGAAAAAGGTACTAAAAAATAAATAAAAATAGCTGAAAATTTCTTTCCTTTAGCTTTGGATACTGAAACTGATCCACAGTCCCAAGGTTTATTAACTCAGAAGCTTATGTATTGGGGCCTGACAGATAACTGAACTGGTGACCTACACGCTGCAAGAGCGTACTCAGACTGCTCCACTTCAAATGTTTTTATTTTATGCTTCAGACTATAGGCAGAAAAATGTGGTAAAATTAAATCAAAGGGATCAGTGAGAGCTGCCTCTTCGCTTCTTTCACTGATTCTGCAGAAACTATTTCTGCCCATTTCAACTGCAAGACAGGCTGCACGAATGGCTGAAAATAGAAGTGACTGCCCACAGAAAGAAGTAATGAGGGAAAGCAGACAAATACAACCCTGATGAAATCGGCAGCCTTCTCAGGCCATCACGTTTGTCTCTTTGATGGGCGATCAAGCCCTGTTTGCAACTTTTAATTCCTGTTTCATATTTAGAATCAAAAATAAAAAATAAGTCTTGGCAAATTCAAATGTATCTGCAATTCTATTAAGATAGGCAAAAAAAATTGGTTTTTGTGTTTGTTTGATTTAAGTCACACTATTATATAGCATTGCATGAAGCCTATTAAAAATGTCTTGCTGTTATTCCATGCTTGCATCCTTATATGCCTGCAGTTTTCCTCTGCACTTGTGGCACCTAGATTAAACATTTCTGATAAGCCCAAAGCAATGCATGAAAGCAAAGAACCAGAGCTATCAGTCTAGTGCATCCAGCAATACAGAAATTGTGGAAAGCCATTTTGTCATGGCATTTGCTGTCCAGATCCTTCCTAAGGTGAAGATTTTGTTTGACTCTTCTAAGAGCCTGAGCCAGTTAAACAAACCTGGAAATTCATGCTTGTTTGTGGTCTTCTGATGGTTGATGGCTGGAAGAAGACCTCCAACAAAGGTTGTCTGCTGTTCCATGAAAACCTTATGCCCTGCACAGTGTGAAAGAAAACTAATACTTCCCTTTAACAATCAAAATCCTGCTAGCATGGCAAGACTTGCTAGTATGTGTCTTGAAAGTAGGAGTAAGTTGCTGTAACTGTTTTGTAGGACACTGTTATATTGCAGAAAGAAGACCTAGTGCTCTGTCTTTTCACTTTCTCCTGCCCTTCCTTGGCTCTAATTAGAGCAATGCTTGAACACTCAACAGAAACATCTTCTAACGTGTGTGGCAATTCAGTAAATCTAGATGTCAAGAGCAGAAAAGAGTCAGGAGTTCTGGCAGCTGCTGGATAATCATTCTTTGCCTCCTTTCAGATGCTGCATAATGATTCTGCCGTTTCCCTGCCAGAAGGATGAGCCAGGTGTGCGCAGGAAGATGAATCCTGAACTGCGGCAGTCAAAAGCCCGAGGCATGGAGCTGTGGAAAGAAACCCACACAGCAGCTGTGTTTTCCCTCCAGGAGCTTTGGAGAGCCCTGGCCCTTTCTGTCAGTACCATGTCCTGGCATGACTCAGCCCAGGGCTTGCAGCCATCGCACAGCCTGGTTCCGACCAAGCAAAGAAAGGCAAGATTAGCACATTAGCTCCCTCTTCTCTGCCCAGCTGACTGGATCAAAAGCCAAGCAGACTTGAGGGAACATGTATCTGTATCCTGGTATGAGCTGGACAGGGGGGATGTGAACCAGGCATTCCCTTCTCCCAGCTGTGGCAAAGAGGCTGTAAACTCCCAGGAGAGAGAAGAAGCGTGGCCAGCGGAGCAGTAACATTGTAAAGCTCCTTTGCGAGACCTGCCAGAGCCATCAATATTGTTTAATAACCAGCTTTCTTGTCTCCAGAAAACATATTCCATAACCAAAGTTAGTGGGTATGTTCCAGCTGTGGTCTTAATCCCAAGTGTCACCCTCTGCACAGACCTCCTTGAGGTTTCCTTAGGCGAGGCAAAACTAAACTCCTGGATGAGACAAACTGTGCAGCTACTACAGGGCCAAGGACAAGACAAGAGCAAAAGACAGAGCAAAGGTCTGTTAGCTATAGGCTTCTAGAGCAGAGAAGGTGTAAGGTCAATGTAATTCACCATCTTCCTTTAATATGTACGAATTTACAGAAGAAAGTCCACAAAAAATGTGACTTAAAAAGAGAGTTTAGTGGTCCACATTAATGGTCATGGAGACATTTTGCAATCATAATAAAACTTAAAGCTGGGGAATACATCTGCTGTTCAAGATGGAGCATAGTTATATAAAAAGGTACCATATATTTTATTCATAAGTCTAGTAAGGCTGGGAACTGAGTCCAGTTGACTGCACTGACCTACTTTTCATGAATACCCGATCTCACACAACCATGTTGGCTGTCTCAGAACTGATAGTACAACAGGTGAACATGCCTTCCTGACCACTTAAGAGTGCGGAACTAAAGCATCATTTTTAGTTACAGTGCTTTCTTCTTTGTGTTTTATTTTAGTTCATTGCAGTGACAGAATAATTTTTCCTTCATTTTTAGTATCAGGGTTTGATCAGAATTGCTATCCTTGTACTTGCAGAATGCAAAAAGCCTTTAGCATGGAGCATTACAATAATGTTGCTCTTTCTTGCATCCTGGAATTGTAGCTGCATTATCATCACTACAAATAATTCATAAAATACACAATGCTTGTTCACTGTATTATGAAACCATGTCCTGTCCATGACATACTCTTTCTGTGGCAGATTTCATCTATAGCAATGCAATACCCTGAAGTGGAAATTTCCAATCAATTGATTCCTTTTAATATTAATTTATGGACACTCAAATTACTGCCATTTATTTGAAACCTCTTACAAAATGGACTGTGATATTCTACAGATCTTTATATAAAAGACGAGACTGAATTTGGCAATTCTCTCCATATTTCTTTTCCTTCTTCTAAGTAATAGGTTTTTCTGCATGTTTATTCCTCGCCAAAACATAGAACTGTTCCTTTTTTTTTAAGGCAGCATGCTACGTGTTAAATGCGCTAATGAATTGGCATTTATAAAGCAGAATGTATACCGTATCTAAGATGACTGCTGTGAAAATGCCTGAGTTGCTGCACTCTCTAAATAGAGCACAATTATGGCATACGGTTGGAGTGCTTTTATCTGTGCTGCCACTGCTGGAAATTTAACTGTGTATGTGACCTGAATATTTAGAGCTCAATGGAAAATTCCATAAATGTAGTATAGCTTCAGAGCACCTAACAGCTGTTACAAAAATTATACCCATTATACACCATTGCCAGATGATACATATGAAGCCCTTCTCCCATCCTGGGTGTATTCTGTCACTTGTATTCATGCAGTAATTTAAAAGTCCCTTTGAAATACAATTACTCTAGGTGCTAAGTAGCTTGCATAATAATTCCATGGTAGTTTTTCCTGTCCCTATTTTCATGCTCCTTCCTGGCTGTGCACAGTTAATGTTCAAACCTGAAAAGTCAGGGAGCAACTATATCATATATAGATCACACGTACTGTGTGCTTTTGTTTGCTTAGTCTGATATACATGCTAAAATCAGCTACCTAGCTGAGCAAACATAAAAAGTGAGGGAGCAGCTCTTCACACTCCTAGGTTTCTTATTGTAATGGGATGGAGCAGGGGTGTAATATATCCGTGTATGCTCCCTTTCACTTTAACTTACTACAGTACAGCAACACCCCAGAGCATCGTTGCAGCTGGAACTGCAGAAACAACAAACAAGAGAGTTTATAAGAGCAAAAAAGAGAGATTGCAAGGCATTGTGTTTTTAAAAGCACAGTTTAACCAATATTACACAACCTGCAGGCTGGCTTCCTAACTAATGATTCTTCCTGCCTCCTACTTTTAGTTCAGTTCCTCCTGCTTTTATGCCTTTGGAACATGTTAAAAAACACTTTCATGTAAAGACAAAAAAGTGCTAAATGTGGTGCACACAACTGCCATTGACAACCTGCTGCTGTAACATTGCATTGGCTTTGTAAATGGTCAGGGAAGGAGAGGAAGTATTAGCTGACATAGTGTATGAGTGGCAGGCCCAATTTCAGTAACACAGAGTTATCAAAGCTCGTGTAGAAGTGATGGCAATTTACCTACCTAAAACCATGCTTTGTGTGGCAACGAAATTTCCCTGTGGAGAAGACCTGGAAAGGTTACAAATTCCAGCCCTTTGCCTACAGCTGAGTAAGACCAATACTGTCCACATCTGTCCTGACAGTACTTGTGTAGCTTGACTTCATGATCTTCCATAGGTGCCACCATCTCTCAAGACCATCTGTTCAAGCACTCCGCATCCTTGCCCTTATAAAGTTGGTTTTTATGCCTAATGTCTAACTTGAATCTTTCTTGCTGCAGTACATGTCCATCACTACTTGTCCTAAAGCAGCAGAAACAGAGAAAAGATTGTTGCCTTCCTCACTCCAATACTGGCTCCGCACATTTCTCCTTATAGTAACCCCTTATTAGTATTAATAAGAATCATCTCTTCTATCTATGCAATGGCAAGAAGAGGAAATCGCATGTGAGGCTCTGTCAGTAAAAATGAGAGACAGAGAAGAGAGAACTACCCAGCTGTCTAAATCTGGGTAATAGCAATCTGCCTCTGACACATTACACAGCAGTCAGCATACTGGGATATGTAGAAGTAGAGCTAAAATTAATCCTTGCTCCCATGAGGAGGTTGCAACTCAGGAGGATTCCCACAAGGAAATAGTCCTTAAGTACTTCTCAGCATAAGGAACATGATTATAGGATACTCTCTTCTGAAGCTCAGCCTCAGGGAAGGGATTTATGCAGGCCAGATTTGTTATAAGGACTTGCAAGTGACACTTTTAGGAAGACCTTTTTCAATCAAATCCTGTTAAACTAATTGGAGTTTAAGGTAAACTAATGTTTAAAATAGCTGATGAAAATTATTTTATTGATTCACAGTTTAGTAATGTCGTCACCTCAGGTACAGTACGATCACATCAGGTAACCACGCCATTGAAGCCCCCACTCTAATTTCCCTATTCCTGGCTTCTTTTGGATAACACAGAGGCATCAGAGCAGGTCCATGTCATTGACTATCTCTGTTCTTGTAATACTTTGCATCTTCTCCAGGTCTCCATTAAATTCTATAAGTGACCACAAACACCAAGTATCAGAGTCATGACAAAGATAGCACTTAGAAAGCACCATGCTCAACAACCGTATCAAAATAATGCAGTCACATCCAAGCAGCTTGTGGAGAGCTGGTAATCCAGCCGAAGGTGAACTTGACCTCAAAATTGTTAATTGGCAGAAGATAAAAATTTTCAGAGTGCTAAATTAGAAAAATAATTGGGGATATGGCAAGGGATTCTTAAGAAAAAGATTGTATTAAAAAAAAATCACTGTTTTTTAACACAGCAAAACCTCTCCAGTATTGAAGATACAAAATATCCCTGACCCCCTAATTATTATTTGTAATTGCCTTCATGCTATCAAGAGTTTTCTCAGTTCTGTGAATTTAACGACATACGACGCCATTAAAACTAAAGAAACTCATGCAACCTGCTGAAGCTGCACATAATTAAAATGCAATGGAAATGCCTTCATGCAGGAGCTTACTGTCATCCCCCCCTTCAGGAGAGAACAATATGTTCATGTACTGACAAAGAGAAGCAACCACCTCCAGCACACAGGAAGCGCTGCTGGTGGAGCAGGGACTGGGAACAAGACAAGGATCTGCTTCTTTCCATTGCTCACACCACCCCTCGTATGCCACAGAAAGGGAGCCCTGGTGCATCATAGTCATGTGTGCTCAAAGAAACCTTTAGTTGCACAAGCAAAGCTAGGGTAACTTTGTGCACCACAGCACACCAGGTACATACAAACCTCTTAAGGGGGCTCATGGGCAGCTGGCAATCTGTCCAACCTTCCCATGGCCTCAGGGTTGTACATGTACAGAGCCTGGGCCAGGTCCCAGCGTGGGTCTGGGAAGGAGGCATTTGCCAGTCTCAACCTTGGGTTAATGAAAACCTCAGCAAGTTGAGGGATTATTTGTACTCACTGGTATTGTAACTTAAAGGCCCAATCAATTCCAGTACAAAAAAAAATAGTACCACCTGTCACCTACTTGTTTCCTATTTACAGCAGTAAAGTCACCTCTCATAGGATTTATTTGAGTTTTCTAAATTTCACTTTTACTACTTTTTCACATAATGGCAATTTTGAGACGACTGTTCTTGTTAACTGAATTCATATGCCAAAATGTTAAATATTTTGGGTGACAGGCATATAATTGTGTTTCTATCTCACTAAGTTAATGGCTACGCTCTCTTGACACATTTAATACAATTCCTACTTTTACAGTACAAAGCATGTTGGAATACACGGGATTATCTGGGATTAATATTTTGGCTTTATCTTGCATTTTGACCCAAACTTTTTTCAATGTTATCATTGTTTCAATGCTGATATCCTTTCTCTTGAGGGAGCCCTACTGCCTTCAGCCAGCCTTCACTGGAAGTCACTGAGTGTTCACAGATTCATGGAACGGTTTGGATTGGAAGGGGCCTTTAAATATCATCTAGTTCTAGCCACCCTGCCATGGGCAGGGACACCTTCTGCTAGATCAGGTTACTCAAAGCCCATCCAATCTATCCTTAAACACTGCTAGGGATGAGGCATCCATAATTTCCCAGGGCAACATGTTCCAGTGTTTCTTCACCCTTACATTAATGAATTCCTTTCTATATCTGCTCTGAGTTTAAAACCATTAATGGACTCAATGCCAGAAACTCCAGAAACCTAACCCTCAGCAATGACATTGTTAGCTAGCATTATCCTTTAGGAAGACTGGAGTACTGTTCTGCCAGTTCTCCAAGTTTAATTGTAAATCATTGAAAAGTCCAGATCCTGAGTTCATGGGACAGGGAATTAAACATTTTACAAGTTAAAAAATGAATATAGGATTAATGGTTGTGGAGGAAAGTTTAGAAAAAGGAAACTGTAGTGGACTGAAATCCCACAGAACAGATAAAAATTACTCAAATGTTCTCTTAAAGCCCTTCTGGTTTTAAAGCTAGTCTGAAAATTTTGCATTTCTCTGACTCATGATACTTAACACAAGGAAAAAAATGCTAAAACTGGGAGTATTTGTGTACTTACTTCCAATGCCTTGTAAAGGGAATGCAATTGACATCTGCTACAGTTGTATTTGGACCAGTACATATGATCACTTCATTTAAATGAAGGATTTGCTTTCATCTGAGAGCAGAAACATTAAATGTTGTCATGTGCTGCACTAATTGGATAAATCTGGGATTTCCACAGAACCTCCCTGATGTCTGTTATAATGATGATCTCATCACAAAGAAAATCTTGTTATCTAAAACTGGTTTATCCCACACAATTGTCTGGTGTGAGGCTAGGAGGGAGGATGACTTGCAAGAGCAGGAAAAGTCAAGGCATCCTGGCAACACAAAGCACATTATATACTGTTGATCCAGCCCAGCAATGACTACATAGCCATAACATGGCTTAATAACCTACATGAAAGCAGCTTGTATCTCCCAGTAGTTCTTTCTTGCAGGTCTCAGTGACATTGAGTGCCATACTAGCAGCTGACATTCCTTGAACTGGTGCTACTGGCTCCAACTCAGAGCAGGCAAGGAGGATGAGGGGACAATGCTCTTGCAATGCTGCCATAACCCCTGAGGCAGCAGCCAGCTATGCCATCTGTGGAATAGGACTCCAGCACTTCAGGGGCTCTTGTAGAAATGGTAACACAAAAGCAATCCCTGCACTAAGGAGTTTCCAGGCAAAATATCCACTCTGTATGTAGACAGCTTCATTCCTTAAGCCACCTTTCACAAGCCCTTTTCCCACTTAAAAGCATTGATAATTATTTAAAAAGAAAAAAAAAATCAGTTTCATCTTTGTTGTTAGCTCCTTATTTCATATCTCAAAATCCTGGAGGAATAGTTATTGACCTGCGGACTTTCCCCTCTACCTTATTATTAACGTTACGCTGTATGAAATAAAACATGGAACTGAGACAGCAAAAAGCACACAAGGAGCAATTTCCTGTCCTGGGTTTCATGTATATGGTAAGAATAAACAGCAGATGTCAGCACTAATCCAGAATTTGAAATGTTCGCATGGAATTCAATCAGACCCCACTTTACCATCCTCAAAATGCTTATGCTCAGACTGTGAAGAAACTCATCAAAGTCTCTGCTTGGAAACAGAAATATATTTCTATTTAAAGAATCTTAGCAAATTTTAAGTATCACTTGTAGTCTATGAGTACTCCTAGCTGGCAAGGGAGCACATCTGTACGGATAAGTTTTTGCCTATCCTTGCACTAAAAGATCATCAGATCTATGCACTTCCCTAAAAATAAAAATTAGCTTTTAAAAGTGACTTCAGAAGAGATAGCAGCTTTGAAAAAGGGCAGGTGCAAGGGTTTGAGACCTGATGATCAGCAAGTAGGCCTGAAGCTGAAGGACAGAGGACAGTGAGAGGGCTCTTGGTGCAGCTGGCAAGTGAGGGCTGCAGCTCAACCTTGCTTTGGGGTAGAACAGGATGGGGCAATGAGTGGAGCAGATGTAAGAACATACCTTCTGTGGCCAGGGGTAGAAGTGGACTCATACCTACTGAACAAGATGTGCAAACCACTGAAGACTTTTGCAGAAATAAAGCATAATTTAGCATTACGAGTACACACAAACCATGTTTTGTAGTGCACAAACTGCATGCTGAACTACGTGAAGATGAGAGAAGAGGAGAATTGCGTCCTCCCTGTTTGATCACCGCCACTTTGAGATCAGTGGAGGACATGCAGCTTACATTAACAGGCTGCCTCCATAGCCCTGGAAACTTTTCCAGCTCTTGAAGAAGGCGTCCAAAAAGGAAATTTAAAATATGCCACAGATTGCAAGGACATTTCCCACCAGCATGAAGCACAGTGAAATTCCTCAGGGTTTTGACCTCTGTCGTGGCTACCAGAGATACAAGAACATACTGCCTATGATAGAGCCCAAGATTACTCTTTCCAGTATCTCTGGTGAGATCTCTCAAATCCTGCAGCAACCTGATGTCTGCAGCAAATCATCCCTAACAAGGCTGCACGAAATTGTAACCTTCCAGCCAGGATTTCTTCCAAAACAGGAGTATTTTTAATACCATTACATAGGAATATGTGGATTTATTCTGTTGGTTTGGGTTGGGGGTTTTTTTGTTTGTTTAATTTTGGAAGCATTTTTCATCAAAACCAAAAATTAGCAGGCTTAATAGCTTTATTATCTACAGCTATAGCTTTGTCTCCAAGGATCACATGTTCCATAATTGACGTTGAATGGAAGAGGACAAGAAGTATACACAGGGTCAATTATAAAAGTAAAAATAGCTTGGCTATTTAAAATCGTATTAATCCTTGTTACAAAACCAAAATAACATCTGCTTACATTATGGACTTAGAAGCCTCAGACAGTTCCTCCTGAGCTGAGAGCTAAGTCTCAGGCTGAACAAACTGGCAAGATGCCCAGAGCCACCTTCAGTTTTAGCAAACACCACCACCCCAGATCACATCCAACTGCCTCCACTGTCATTCCATGATCTTTGCTCCCTGAACAACTTTGCTCTACGCTGGTTTTGTGAAAAATAAGTAGGCTGCTTTCATTAACTAGTAAAACAATTTACTTTGATTCATCTCCTCTGAACAGAAGAAAGTAAGAGATCATCAATCTTAACTTCTCTGTCAGCACAGAGATGTCAAACCAGAATTAAGTGCTGGAAAAACTGTTGAGGGAGAAAGTGGAAAAACGAAACGCAAAATGAAAAAGGGTGAAT
Organism: Psittacus erithacus; assembly: GCA_009867235.2. Lineage (NCBI taxonomy): Eukaryota > Metazoa > Chordata > Aves > Psittaciformes > Psittacidae > Psittacus > Psittacus erithacus. Next base: position 2,647 of record WYDI02032045.1, on the reverse strand, counting down.
CTTCTTTCTCTAAAGAGGGAAAAAGAAATACTGCTGAGCTGCCTTGATGCTAGTAGTTGACATTCTGTCAGGTTAGAAACTTCATTTTTCACACAGAATCAGAGACATTAGCGTACCTGAAAGCTGCAGGCTCTTAATGAATTCAGAAAAAAACAGAAAAGTAAACAAATTCTCCTGTGAATTAACTGTGCTTTGATCTCCACTTTTCATAATAACAATTGGCTATATGATATATTAGAAATTAGTTGTATCATCTTTTTTTTTGCACAATACTCCTATGCAGAATTACAGTCCTCTCCTGCCTTCACTTGTGAACGGTTCTCTTCAAGGTGTCTTCTTTCATCCTAAGTGGTATCTGGCTCTTTTCTAAACAGAACCATAGAAGAGTTAATTTTCTTCTCATTTCAGCACTTTCTTCATGAATAGCAGATGTTTTTATGCATAACCTTTAGGGATAGGATGAGCTCTATATCACACTCTGAAGATGAGGAAATTCCAGTGGCTCTAAAAGTAAAGTGAAATCACACAATCTGCCTACCACATATATATCCCACATCTAGGCTTTAGATATAAAAAGAATTAACAAAAAACACTTCAGCTGTTCTGTATTACTGCTCCAGCAATGACGGAATGAGAGCTGAAGCAATTGACTCCATAGCTTGTGCTATTTTCTACTCTCTAAAATCCCTGCGAGCCAGACGCTTTCAGTAGGTAATGGGTGACCTTTCACTTAGCTCAATGGCCAGCAAGGTTAGCTCCAAACCAAACGCAACATAACAACCTGACAACACCTACACAGAGGTGGGCTTTCTGTCAGATTGAAACTTTTGCAAATGCTAACAAATGAGTGAAAAAAAAAAAGGATTTTAGCCACTGAAGATGTCTAATAATCTGGGAGTCACTAAGGACAACAAAACAAGTGCTTCTTATTATCAAAGTAATGATGGCTTTGTGTCCCAACTCAGTTTGGTCCCTCCAGTCATTTCACATGAGGGCAAGCAGCAATCAGAAGCTAGACCCTCAGAACACTACCCCCTGATGCCCTTTTTCTTTTGGGCCTTCCAGGGAAGAGAGGATAGATGTTCCTGGACAACCAGTGCCCATAGAGACCTTCAAATGGAGGGATCCTAAAGATGTTGCTGATAGTTCTCAAAGAAAGGATATAAATAAATATAAATATGCCAATGAAAGCATTATCCTGATGGAATATAAGAAGGGAATCACCTACAATAATGAATGCAAACTTTTATTAAATCTCAGTTTACTGCTTACTTCCTGAAATTGTTTTGGGCTAGTGAAATGTACTTATTGATATATAGGAAATACAGATAAACACAAGTGTTTTAGGTAACATCTAAAGGGAACTTTGTAAAAACAGAGTTTATGAATGTAGAGCTGCAATTTGTGTGCAAATAAGTGAGACTGGTTAAAAATATCCAAGCATCCTGTAAACAAAGCCATTCAGGAAATGTCAAGTCAATTGGAAGTGTGTGGCTTTCTCAGCAGTGCTGTCACACCCTTTCTCAAAAGGAGCTTCTGACCATTCAGTAATTCCTTTGTTTGCTTTCTATTCATATCTGTGATCCCATCTGTCACAAGACCCTCCATATCCTTAAATATTACTTCTTATCTGACCACTCTAGTCTAAAAGCAGATAAAATATTTATGTGTTGCATAAATGTGTGCCACATATCAGAGTGACAGTGAATATGAGATTTCAGGCATGTGCAGTCACATAAAGACATGACTTCATACTGAAAAAGATGCAACCCCCATACACTTGCAGGGATACTAAAACTTCTTGATTGTCACTTTATGTCAGTATCAGAAAAAAACACATTGACAAGATCGTGTCAACCAACCTTTTGGGGTATGAACACAGGCACATTTTTGGACCTTAAGCAGCCCTCTCAGAAAGCAGAATTTAGCTCACTAATTCCTTCAGAGACATGAAGTACTAAAAAGAAGAGTGTTTTCTCTCTAGTAAAGGCTTTTATGATATCACAATCTTTGCCACAGTATTACTACTTATACTTCTTTTCAGTAACGGATTGCTGCAAGGCCATGAGCAGTTCTTTAATGTTTTATTTTATCCCTACTAATTGCCCACTTATTCAGTGTCTTATCTAAAGACAGATTAGACTATTTAAACTAGATTGATCCATTCCTCCCAGATACTGATATGGAAATATTCAGAGTAGTACCTGAGAGCTTCGTACACACTCAAGAATTTATTTTCACATCCTCCCTGTGAGAAGGCAGGTGTTATTGTGCCTATCTTTGTACTTATAGAATTAATGCATTGAAAGACAGAAATTGGATTTACTCTAAATGCCTGTTTAGGTGCCTATATTAAGAATATAGGCTGTGAAGGTTACAGCTCCAGCTCTAAGCATGCTTTTGGAATAACCCCAAGTCAAGCCCTTGCGATACAAGATTCCAGGTCCGTTTTGTGTCCCCTTTATTTATTCCTCTCCTCCTGGCCCTATGAAGAGCCGTCCTTTGCTACAAGATGTCACTTCTTTAGAAAATCTTGTTCAGATCCTCTCTGCCCTTTTCCACTCCATTTGAACTAGAAGGAAGTGCAGCAGGAGGGCCAGGAGACCTCCTTGGATGGATAAGGAGCTGCTGAGGAAACTTTGAAGGA
>WYDI02032044.1:0-10851 GCA_009867235.2 Psittacus erithacus | reverse complement strand
TCCCTCAGCCGTTCCCCATCACACTGTGCTCCAGGCCCTGCACCAGCTCCGCTGCCCTTCTCTGGCCCCGCTCCAGCACCTCTCTTGTAGTGAGGGGCCCAGAACTGAGCACCTTCACAGCAAGATCCAGCTGCCACATCGTGCATTGCAGAAAGGAGCCCCAAACTTTGCCAGAGCTCTCAACAAACTCTACACGAACTGGTGTAACCTGGAAGCAAACACTCTGGCTTCTCTCTCCTCTCTCATGAGTTCAGGGGCCAGCAGCCAGTGCAGCTCCATGTCAAGAGGATGACTCAGCACCATGCAGTGTGTGGCCACAGTTAATGTGGGTTTAGAACTTCAGAAACAACTTACTCTGCAACTGAAGTAGAAATAAGGAGCTCTTACCATGGCAACTACTGCAGTGAAAACCACTGCATGTCCTCCTCCCCACTGCAGGTACTCACCAAGAGCCGCGTTCCTCCTATAGAATAAGTCCATGCTCTGCTTCTAGGCACAAGGCAGGAACGTGCCTGGGTTTATAACATTAATATTGATTAAAGAATTTTATGACTAAGTGTGAGGAGGAAGCAGAATCCTGTTCAGTGCTCCAAATAATTTAGAATGCTTATTTTTAGGCCAGCATGAGATAATTGATTTACACTGAGCCCTTCACATTGTGATGGAGCCAAGGGCCAGGTACTTAATCCTATTCCCAGCCCTTAATGGCTTCGGCTTACAAAGCAGCCCTGGTGCACATCGTCACCAATGGGTCCCTGGGCCACATTCCCTGGGGCTTCATTCTTCCTTCATTACAGGAAGAAACAAGAGCTTGTATATTTTCCAGTGCTCCTTTCTCAAGGCTTTCTGCTTCATCAGCACCCTTTTGAATTTGTAATGAAACCAGACAGGCTGTAAAGTAAAAGTGGTAAAGATAATTTAACATGAAAAGCATCTCCAAAGCCTTGTTTATATATGCTTGTTTGTTTGGCAATCCATGGCTTTTCTTTAAGTGCTCGCACACAAACCAACCCAGCTGAAATTAAAAAACCTTTCACATATTCAGCTCGGAAAAGGTGAACATTCCAGCCCCCAAAATAATTATCTTGGGAAGCTGCAAGCAACTGGAAACAGGGCTTAGAGTGGAAGTGCAACAACAACAATAATAGTAATAGTAATAATGATAGTAATATAAGAGACCAAGTGTGGAGAGCAGCAAACTGAGGGCAGCCAGAGCCTGTGAGGTGGCTGGTGCAAAGGCAAGGAGAGGAAGCAGGGGGAGATCCAAGGATGGCTGGTCCTCACTGGTGGGGAGCGCTCACTGCTGGGATATGGAGTAGGAGGCCCCTGTGCTGGAGCAGACCCACATAACCAAGGGAAGGGACACATTCTTATCCCTATTTGTGTGTGCACTGTGTCCTTTATCACCATATTCCAGCATCTAAAGGGTGGCTACAAAGAAGATGGAGATTCCCTTTTACAAGGAGTCACATGGAAAAGGTGGGGGGTGACGGACACAAGTTGCTCCTGGGGAGATTCCAGTTTGACACAAGGGAAAATGTTTTCCAATGACAAAAAACACCCACTGGAATAATCTCCCCGGGGAAGTGATGACTCCCCAACACTGGACACTGTTGAGACTGGGCTAGACAGGGTACTGGGATATCCAGTCTAGGTCATGCTTTAGAAAGGTTGGACCAAATGATCCTTGAGGTCCCTTCCAACCTGGTACTCCATGATTCCATGATTCTTTCCACCGTTGACCTTCCCCTGCACCTCACCCGTGGTCTGTTGTCAGAAATTAGTGTTGCAATTCATTCTGAGGGGTTTGGATCCAAGCCCATGCCTTTGGCCTCTCCTAGCACTGAGCACATCCCGAAATGGGAGGAAACCTGTGTGGCTGCCTGCCTTTAATGGGACCTGAGAAGGGAAAAATGAGGAGTTTGTGCTTTTCTCCTGTTGTTAGATTTATTCCGGGGACGGCTCTGATTTTTTCTGCTTGTTCTCTGCTCATTTAAGGGAAAGACGTCTCCTACAGGAGAGCCCCTTCTGTGACGCAGGGAGGCAAATGATTCAGTGCTGTGGAGGTTTTCCAGCCCAACTTTTCTCCCTCAGCTGTCAGGCAGGATGGTCTGAGCTGCATTTTAACAAACCTGCCTTGCTGCCAGCTCCTTCAGCACCAGTGGCACAAGATAAATGGAGGGTTTCAAGCAGCCTGAACAGAAATCACCCCCTGCTCCATGCAGTCGGTGTTGCTGCTGTTGTGGACCTCCTGATCTTCAGCTACCGAAAGAGATCATCTGCAGCTCAGGCACTGAGCAGCTCCTGCTCCGTGTAAAAAGGGGTGTAAAAAGCACTTCCATGCTTTTGGAAACACTTCCCCTTTCATGCAAATGTGTCCTGGATCCTTTTTGCTTTAGGGCTATTTTGTTCTTTGGGAGCACTGAAGGTCTGACTCTGCTCCGGAAGGCAGTGGCTGCATCCTGCAGCCTAGGAGGGAACCAAGTAAGGTTTAAAAGAAAACACCAAACAAAGGGATTCAAATGCAATTAGATGTCAGTTCCTATGGTTTCCTTACACAGAAACATGGAAGGAATCGAGTTCAGGACGCTGCCTCTCCAGTTGTGAGGTTTCTAAAGAATACATTTGCTACACCTTGTATCTGAGCTCACACCACTCATTTCTCAGCAACGCCTAAGTGAAGAGCTGGATTTTGAGGCAGTATCCACGTTTGTTGTGCATAAGTAGCCTTCTCTCCACAGGACATGAATTCTGCACCCAGAGCTTTCAGTATCTGGAGCACAAGCATTCACCAGCTGGTAGATGGTCTCGGGGGAAACAGCACCAAGTTTGCTCATCACAAGAACAAATTAAGGCCCTTTTATTAGGGCACATACCGCTTGGTTTGCCTCAGCAGGACTCATCCTGTCTAAGAGCTTTTCTGTGTCTCTGGGAAGACCAAAACCCCATTCCTTTGAGGCAACAGCCCATGGACCACTGGGTGCTGCTCAGAACTGATCCCTTTGCAGAGCTCCTCTGTGCTTGGCTGAGTTTAAGAGTAATAAAGCTCCAGGATATCTTGCATTGAAGGATACAGTCCAGAAATCATAAACCAGCTCCTGAGTTTCCATATAGACCTCAGTTATCAGGTCCTGTGTTCTATAAGGCATCCAGGCTGCACAATATCTCCAAAGCTACTCCTCTTTTTTTGCTTTCCCTGTGCTTTTCATCTCCCCTCCTCTGGCTTTTTCCATCTCTCACTGTCTTTGTGCTAACACTTCTGCTGTTGGACCCCTTTAAAGCCCCAAACCCCATTAAAGCAGCATGGCCTGGTGGTTCAGACTCTGCTAGGAGATGCTGGTAGGTGCTGTTTTCAGCCTTGGTTTGTGCATGTCCATCTGCTTCCCTTTCTGCCAGTCCTTCCCATTCTCTCAGGATCCCTCCCTTTGCCAGGGCTGAGGGACCTCAGGACATTGACTTTCTGTTGGAAAAGGCTGGGAGGTTGTAGGATGAAGCTGAAGATGGCTACAGGCAGTAGGCACAATGGGTGGACAGACAGAGGATTTGGGCTTTGTGTGTCCATTCCATCGTGTCTCTCTGTCCATCCTGTTGGATCCGCATGTCCATCCTGCAGCATCCTCCTGCCTGACACGATGCTTGAAGCAGGGAAGAGCAGCTCCTGGAGCAGCAGCACAGGACCAGGGTGGTAATAAAGCAAACCCAGCATCTAAACCTACCATGTTCCCATGGCTACTGCATTTCATGGTGCAATTGAGACAGCGCAACTCAGCGCATCCCAGTCTGTGGCACTGGGACACCCCCAGCCCCATCCTGCTGGGATATGGCCACACTGGCCCCCGGGACATCCCTCCTTGAGCCTTGGCAAATGTATCCCAAGGGGTGCCTTGGGGTGAGCGATGGGCACCTGGGCATGGGGCACTGGTGGAGATGTGGAGCAGCTCCTCACCTTCATTTGGTACCATGGGTGCAGGAGGTGGGTCCTTTCCATCACCCTGCAATTGCCCCAAACTGTGCCCAAAACCAGAGGCTGCAGAGAGGGGCAGAACACTCCTTGAAATCCTTGTGTTTATATCCATAGGGCAACAGCAATCCTGGAGGAGTGGGAATGTGTCACCGCTGGCACAAAGGCAAAGCAAATACAGGAATGTGCTAAAGCTCTCAATAAATGGCTAAATACAGGAAACTAAGAGAGCATTTTCCTTTGTTCTCCACTTTTGATGTTCTGTTTAAATCAAGCATGAGCTTGATGTCTACTTGATTTTACCTTTATAACTGTAATTAAGGGAGACTGGAGATCTCTGGAGTGTTGTTGTCTGCTTATTTTTGTATGCTGGCTTCTGTTAAAATCTGTCACGCACTCCCCAGGGAGGGCAGGAGATGCGGTGCCAGGCTTTCACAGCCCTTAGTGAAACCACAATCACTTCCAGGCAGCTTTTCAAGCTGCTCTCGCTTCTGGATGGCTGCAAGAATTGGCCTGTGGCTGGGGCTGCTTCAGCCAGCAGCAGAGGCTGCGTCTGCTCCCTAGAACCCAGGCTGCTCACCATTGCTGGACCCTGTGCTGGGAGAGCTGCTGCCTGAAGGATGCTCCACTGCCTGGCATTGAGGACCTGCTGTTAAGAGAGGATGTGGATGGGGCTTCTCCTTGGGAGGGAAGAGACATGCTTTTTGCCTACCCTGGTGCTGGGGTGCCTTGAAGGTTTGGGGAGCCCCTAGTTTTGCTGCAGCTCCTGCCAGGGCATGTGAGGGGATGGAGGTGTGATCAGTGGGCACCAGCCCTGAGGGATGGGGCTTGGGAGCAGCTCCTTACCCTGTCTCCATGAGAGCAGGAGCAGAGTGGTAGGGGCTGGATCCTTTCTGTCCTCCTAGAATAGTCCCAAAGGGGCAGCAAGCCATGAGAGGCACTGGCAGGAATTCAGTCTGCAAATGCTGCGCCATGATGCTCTGCTGGTGGGACCAGCCCCACTTGTGGGGTGCAAGGGGCAGAAACTGATGTAAGGCCTTTGCTGTGCAAGGTTCTGCGGCTGGGATTTGGGATTGTCTTGTTTCGACGGAGCATTTTGATTTTCACATGATCTCAGGCTGTTGGGAGCTGCTCAGGAAGCCCGGAAGTGGCACGATGGGAATGCTGCACACGGAGCTGAGGAAGTGGGGGGGGGAATTGCATTCACTCCCTTGAAATTGGGTTTGGTTACTTTCGGTTAAAGCCTCAGAGCTTGTGAAACCCCAGTGCAGAGCCGGGACAGACTGAGGTCCCGGGTATGCCCAAGCTGGGTATTGTCATGCTCTTTTCCCTTGATCAGAAATAGAAGTGGTGGTTGAAAACAAAAAGGATTTCACAGGGTGCTTCGGGACGCTTGTCACTGAGTGAGAAGGCCCTGAGCGCCCTCAGTGGGGAGTGGAGCATAACTCTGGTCGGGTGTGCATGGAAGTGCCTGCAGGCTGCTTCCCTGTCAAACAAGACCCCAGTGTTGTTCCCTTGTACTCCCACAGTAGTTTTATTTCTTCATCACTCTGTGCTTTTGCTTTTAAGGAGAGCAGCTCCTTGCACTGTCCGAGGTCTAGAGGGCACTTCCCAGTGCCTCCTGAGAATGTTATTTCACTGCTTCTGACAATGGGGTTATATCCATCCCAGGCGACTGAAGCCATGCTGAGAGCACCAGGGCGCTTCCGAAGATGCTCACATATGTGAAAGTAGGGGACAAGTAGAAATTCTGAGCCACTAGAATTAGTGTCTTATGTGTGGTCTGGTTACATTCTTTTGCTCTATAGACAGCAGTTGGATTTTAGGTTACCCTTGGTGTAAGAAAGCTGAGATTTATAACAGGGGAACCTCTTGACCTTTTCTCATACAGGTAGAGAGGGAGAGAGACCCTCCCTTGATCACTTGCAGGTGAAGAACAAGTGTTTTGTGTCAAAAATTAAGGGGGAAAAATGCATTGGAGGACATCCATGAATGGCTCTGGAACTACAGATGGCATTTCTCTTGTCAAGGCTGACCAGAAACACAATCACCAAAGTCAGTGCAATCAGCAGAGCTTCTAGAGATGCCCCTCTCCAAGCAGCCACCTAATGCTCCCCCACCTGAGGGCAAGGTGTTGTCCATAGAGGTGCTCACAGGAGCTGCCGCCTACACCAGGAAGAGGACAGCAAAGGCCAGTGCAATGTGACACACTGCACTAACAGGACTTGTGGCTTCTCACCTGCAGGTGACACCAGATCTTACATCTGCTTGCAACAGCAACAGTGCCAACCTCCTCCAGGCGAGACAAGTGTCTGACTGCTCCAGCAGCTCCCCATGGAACAGCCATGATCTCAAGAGCCCAAAGGCTCACGTCAGCTGCCTGGCCTGGGGGTACGAGCTTGTACTTGTCTTGCCTCGTGGAATGAGCTGTGTTTGGGAAAGCTGTAGGAGTGAGCAGTACCTGCAGTACTCAGCACTGTGCTGGAGATACCTGTCATGTCTGGGAGGGGAATGACATTTTAGAAGCCCACCCTCACTGCTGGTGAAGGTTATTCTCTTGACAGAGTCCCAGCTGATGGAGTGGGAGGGTGGGAGAGCATGGGAGAAGCTGAGAGGTAGGAAGGAGATGGAAAACTCAGTGCCATTCAACCGAAGACTATTGGCAGCAAGCAGAAACTGCTGCAGGTGTAGGCAGCTTCATACCTGCAGCCTCCTGGCAGGAGCTTGGTCTTCAGAAATCAGCTATGTGTCCTGATGGGTGGATGTACCTGGAGCCTGGTGTGTGGATGTTCTGTGAGCCACCAGGATCTTCTCTGTGAACCCTGAGTCCCACAGATGGGCACCACAGGTGAGCACAGATCAAGCCTCCTGAAAACACCAGTTTGCTCTCATGATGGGAGCATCACCCCAAGGTACCAGGCTTGCATCTCCCTCCTTCCCAAGGCAGGATGAGGAGAGCTTTGCTGGAACACTGGAGGATTCTGCCCCTTACCTATAGAGGTTGCAGTGCTCCAAGATACTGTATAAATGCAAAAGGAGATGAAAAATGAGGCTTCTCACTCTTTGTACTCCCAGCCATGTCCTCCCCCTTGGGTAGGATACGTGCACAGCGCGTCCGCCGTGTCGGGTTGGGAACACGGAGCAGCTAATGCAGGAGATGGGCTCTTTTCAGATCCACTTGCTGTTTTTTCCTGAAGAAAATAAATTTTTAAGGCAAGTTTTTCACTGTGTCTGTCCTAGAGCATGGACAAGAAAGGTTAGTTATGAATAATGTAGAGCTGCCTCCCCTTTGAGGGGAAGGAAGACACAAGAAGCCTCATAAAGAGAAACAGCAGCAGCACCCTTGATGGATGGGGATGAGCCAAGGGAGGTGGGGATGCCACCAGGCCACCAAAGCCCTTCGCCTGCCCATGGGGAGAGCTGCCCGTGAGCCTTCAGCCAGGCAGGGAGCAGCCAGGTCTGCACAAGCCAATGCTGAGAGCAGCTCCGAAGGCTTGTCAGGGCAATGAAAAATGCAGCAAAGGCACTTGGATCAAAGCAGCATCTGAGCACAAGAGCACTTAATTGGGCTGTGCTCTGGAAACTGCTGGAAGATGAGCCCAGAGAGGAAGGAGTCATGTTCCACCCAGCTTTTAATCAATTCAGCCAAGCTTCTGTGTGTGGCAGAGGACTGATGGTGCATCAGCCGGTGTCCCCACTGCATCCATGTGCTGCCTGCGTGCTCACCCTGCACTAACACACTGAGAGAAGCTCTGCCCAGGGATAAACCATCACTCACCTCAGGACAACCTGGAGATACAATACCCTCACTTTGGGGAGGGAGACAACTATTAAGACTGGCCACTTTATTTTTGCAACATTAAGGGAGCAATGACCTTCCATGAAAAGCCATTTTATTTTGTATATAAAGGCAGTTGTGAGCATTAATAGAGAAAAACATATTGTAGTCATTTGTGTGGGAAATTAGAAAGCTTTTGCTTTGGCCAATAAGGAAACAACGGACCTACACAGAAAAATAAGGGGAATTCCTCCCTGGGAGGGTGCTGAGGCACTGGCACAGGGTGCCCAGAGAAGCTGTGGCTGCCCCATTCCTGGTAGTGCTCAAGGCCAGGTTGGACACAGGGGCTTGGAGCAAGCTGCTCTAGTGGAAGGTGTCCCTGCCCGTGGCAGGGGCTGGAGCTGGAGGAGCTTTTAGGTCCCTTCCAACACAAACCAGGCTGGGATTCCATGATAGAGATAATCACAGTTGCAACATGTTGGTAAGGGTTTGAGTATTGTGATGATGCATGATGCTCTGCAACAGAAGTGCATTGCACTCTGCTTACTTTTAAGTTAATGACTTTCTGATATCTCTGCCTGACATAGCATCTAGTACCAGGGCATTGAACTTCCCTGGCTTGTCCTGCGTGGCAATATCACAACATTATTATTCCTTTTAGAGAGACTAAACTGTGTTTGTCTCCTAACAGCTACTGATTTCTTCAGCATGTGGTTTTTTGTATGCAGTTGACTTTTAGCCTTGTGTCAGGCAACACTGGGAAAAATACAACTGTTTTTGAAGATCTATTTTATATTTCTATTGAGATAGCAAGGTTTGCAGTGAAAATGTGTGTCTGGGAGGAAGACACTCCCCTGCCTACTCTTTCTGTGTCTTTGCCACTAGAAACATGTTATGTGCTGTGCTCCATCATCGCTGGAGAGCTGAGGGGCAGGGACCCCTGTGAAGGGTCCAGCCTAAGCCCCTGCTCGAAGCAGGCTCACATGCAGCAGGATGCCCAGGGCCTTGGAAACACAGAAAATAGGGCCATAAAAATAAACACAAAATCAGGGAGTCCTGACACACCGCTGGGGCAGGGCTGACTGCAGCAAAATCACCCTCATCATCCTCTTCCCTATCACGGGCAGTGTAAAGGCTGTCTGCCGTTAAGCTGTCTTCAGAAAGCAGTGGTAGGTTTGCTGCCCTTCAGCTGTTTCACATCAAATCCATAATTTCACATCAAATCCATAGCCCTGAACAAGTGTGAACTCCTCATGGTTCTGGGATTAAAGGAGGATGCGTGGTCATCAGCGGACATCAGTGGTCCCTAGGACTGATGAACACTCTGTGGTCTTCCAGCACTCTGAGGCCAGCTTTATGCTGAATTTAACCTGCTTTGAGGAAGCTGGTTTGGAGGAAGAAGCTCTGCTTTGCAGGGGCACGTTAAATCCTCCCTGGGCACGTGTGCACCCTGCGAGCCCCTGTGCTAAATTATGTATCTGGCAGTGAACTTTAATGGAAGTTCTGAATTCTTTTATTGCTCCGTTTTCTACTTGAAGAGCAATTCATCAAACAGGGGCTGCTCGGGGAGCAGATCACAGTGCAGCTATTCCAGAAAATAGGTCTGCTTTAAAGGCGTCCCTCCTTTCAACTTTGCTCTTCACACAGGCCATGGCTGGCAGGCTCCAGCCGGGAATGGTTCTTCTGATGGTGGCCCACGGGACTCCCTGTGAGGCAGTGGACCCTTCACATGCTTGGTCAGCTACAGAGCCCCATAGGGGAGTCCTGTGCTGCTGTACTGCCCTCGGGCTGAGGTGGCAAAGGCTCTGCCTTCATCCCTCAACCGCGTCTCAAGAAGCAATGTGGTTTCCACAAAGAGGTCACCCCCATGGCCCCCTGCCATGTCTCCAGCCCCTGTCCTTTTCTCAGATGATGAACTTCATAATGAGGCAGAAGTTAAGAGTGTTAGTTCATCCTGTCTAACGTTTGGAGCCCAAAAGTTGAACTCAGGGATCTCTTGTATGTCCCAAAATCCCCTGGTTTGCAAAAAAAGGAGATGGAAGAATCTGGTCGGTGAAGGAGATGGAAGAACCTGACAGGTGAACAATTTGCTCATCCCTCCATGTTTCTTTACCCCTTTACCTGCACTCCCTGGCTCACTGTACTGTATTTAATAACCCAGTAACCTAATACAAGTCACAGATTGCTTAAAGCCATTCCGTTTGGCTGCCACAGAGCCTCACACATAGGGTGCCTGAAGTCCCCTCCCTACGGTCGCAAATCCAAATACCTCAGTTGAACTGAGGCCTGCTACAAATGAGAGCAGATCGAGGTGTTCCTCTCTTCCAGAGAGCCATCAAGGTCAGCCGAGCTGCGCCATTTCCTACCATGAGCTCTGTGTGCCGGGGAAACTGCTGTTCCACTTCTGTGCGTGATTATTTTGACACAATAGAGCACAGAGTCTGGAGAAATCTATCATTGCTTTGGATAATGTTAATGTATGACTTGTATTTTTAATCTCTGGGCTTCGGCAGCTGCATTTCAGTTTTTCACTAGCATAAGCTGTGTGCTTTTCCCATTTTCTCTAGCAGACCTATCAATTCTAAGCTGCCTTCTTCCTCTGCAAAGTCTTAGTTAATTGAAAATGTCACTTATTGTATTGGATGATATTTTCTCCCCTATTCTAACTCTGGCTGTGATAGTGATTGTTGTGAGAAGAGACATTATCCTAAATCTAGTCATAAAGAACCAGTGCAAAAGTCTCGGCTGCTATAAATCAATAAGGGATTCAGGAGAGCTACTTCAGCTAACAAGGATTTAAACCCCAGTTCTGTATCCAATACTTGGTAGGAAAAGTACAGATATTTTTCCAGTTTCTTTTAGTCTTGTTTTTAGTTTCAGTTATTCCACATCTCTACCAGCGCTGCTCTTGGCTCCTTACAGAGATATTGAGAACCATGAAATTAAAGGAGTCTGATGAAACAGCACCTGCTCTGCTTGCAGCAGCTGCATTAGAGCATCAGGTGCTGTGCATCACAGAAGCATAGAATCATAGATTGCCACGGGCAGGGACACCTTCCACTAGAGCAGCTTGCTCCAAGCCCCTGTGTCCAACCTGGCCTTGAACACTGCC
>WYDI02032042.1:0-13541 GCA_009867235.2 Psittacus erithacus | reverse complement strand
CTTCACCTGACTGCCATGATTTTTCAAATATGATGGACAGTGGCTTAGCAGCTTCATTTGCCAGCTCCTTCAGGACCAGTGGATGAATTTCATCAGGTCTTATGGACTTGCACTCATTTTCTTTTCCTTTTTGACATGTGGTGTTGTGTTTTGTAGCCTTAGCATTCTGAAAATCAAGTTAGATATAAGGAAGGAGTTCTTTACTGTGAGGGTGGTGAGGCACTGGAAGAGGTCACCCAAAAAAGTGGTAAATGTTCCATTCCTGGCAGGTTGGGCAGAGCTTTGGGTACCATGATCTAGTGTGAGGTGTCCCTGCCCATGGCAGGGGGGTTGGAACTGGATGATATTAAGGTCTTTTCCAACTCAAACCATTCTATGATACTATTCCGTGATTCTATGATTCCATATTAAAGGGGCAACAATCACATGGGGTGAATATAAGGAAAGGTATGTATGCTCTCCACATGGGCTTCCATGACACATTGCTCTTCAAGAAAGAGGTTTACTTTCTAGTTAGTGGTCTCTTACATTCTAACAAAATGCTACCAATACTGGGTTGGGGTTCAAAGAATGGTTTGGGTTGGAAGGAACCTTAAAACTCATCCAGTTCTACCCCCCCACCATGGACAGGGACACCTTCCACTAGAGCAGCTTGCTCCAAGACCCATTCAACCTGGCCTTAAACATAGCCAGGAATGGGGCAGCCACAGCTTCTCTGGGCACCCTGTGAACTCACAGTAGAGAACAACTTCTTTATGTTTAATCTAAATCTCCCCACTTCCAATCTAAAGCTATTCCCACTTATCCTATCAATATATGCTCTTGTAGAAAGTCCCTCTCCAGATTTCCCATAGGCCCTTTAGGTACTGGAAGGGATGGTGTGGTGCTGTGGGAAAAATGCCTTTGGGCCAGCAGGGTCACAAGGTAGATGGGACCTTCTAACCTGCGATGCTAGAGGATGCTAAACACCAGGATAACGTTAATGGTGGTCCTGACTTGAAGAAACAAGGGTTTCCACAGCTCCCTGTCATGGTGATTTGGGACTTAAAAGGTTGCTTCCCTAAGGATTTGGGATGTGAGAGTCACACATCTAAAGAAAAATAGTGTTTCTCAATTCAAAAGAGAGCCCTGTCTCTCCAGTGCAAATGGGATACTACTTTCCCTGTCAGAGATGTGGTTCAAAGCAGCTGAGACACAGAGAAGCAGACCCCTATCCCCACCTTTGAGAGTAACCCTGCCCCAGACCCTTTCTTCATACCTCCAAATCCCCATCCCACCCAAATATATGGAAGGACAGCATAGAATCAGAGAATCAGCTAGGTTGGAAAAGACCTTTAAGATCATCAAGTCCTACCATCAGCAAGTTACCTTTGCCTTAGTCCAGTTTTACCTCTGCCCAAGCATTTCCCTCCTGCCCTATTCCATCCCAGTACCTTCAAACCTCAAGCAAGCAGAAAGCCCAGAGAATTTAGGGAAGGAGCCATAAGAAGAGCACAGGAGCATCCTATGCATCGAGTGCTGGGAGTCCTTTGCACTTTGCAGCCACATTGATCTATTCCTATATGTGCTGCAACACCAGGAAAGACAAACCTCCTGCAAACCTGCAAACCTCCAGGCCAGATGCCAGCTCCTTTCCCTTTGAAGGCTCGCTTGGGATGTGAATTCTCTTCTTCAAGGGGAGGAGGCGAGCTGGTTACAGAGACAGCCTGTCATCCATCTTGAAGAAAACCCTCTTCTCCCTCTGCACCTATCCTAGCAAGGTGGCAAGCAGCATGGATCATGCACAAGGAAAAGCTTTGACTCATTTATTTGCCAATGCAGCTAATAAATGGACCAAGCTGATAGTGGGCAACAGGTATCGATGGCAGGGGATTTCCTGCTACGCTTCAGCTATGGGAGAAGGTGGGTTTGGATCTATCATCGCATCACATCCCCGTCTCCTTCCTAAAAATGAAAGGGGGAAGAAAAGCCATCCGCAGGCACCACGGGAACCCCTCTTCATCACCTTCTCTTCCTTCTCCTAAAGCAATGATGGGGCAAAATCTCTGCTGGTCAATACTCTGGGTTGCTCCCAGAGTGCTTGGGCATCCCATTCCCCACTCATAGGGAGCAATGTCTCACACACAGCATCCAAGCAAGCCCTTGGGGCTGGGGTTTTTCCCACACACACACCATCCTGGCCATAGGGGTGAGAAGAGCCACACACACTGTTTGCACTCCCTTGGCATCCCAAATAGCCTCTTCTTTCGCAAGGATGCTGAAATAGTGTGGAAGTGTAAAGGGAAAACATGTAGGGAATATGATCAAAATACCGGGGTTGAGGGGGGAAGCCCATGGGAATGCGATGCTCAGGAATAAACCCCGTGGAGCGGAGTGTTTCGGGTGCGAGGCAGCTCTTCCTGCAAGCCCCAGCCTCGCGGGGTTTTGGTTCTTTGGGGGTGGGTTTAAGGGAGCAAAGAAGGGGTTTCCGCTCCAACGAGCTGCGCCGAGCATCCCTGCGCTCCGGGGGCTGCGGGCGACCATAGCCGGGCGGCGAGCGCCACCTCCCCGCCGCTCGCCGCAAACCCCGTGCCCCCCCTCTAGATAAAACTGCGGGGTTAAGGGGGGACCCTGACACTAAGGTTGAGATGCCCCCATCCTTTCCCAGCCTTTCCCACCCAGCGTAGCAGTGGGGATGGCCCCGATCCTATGGGAAGGAGGGAATGCTGGTGTGGGGGGGCTTGTCGGTAAGTTTGGGGTGGTTGGAAAAAGGGGACTGTAGGGTGCTTGGAAGAGAGGGAAGGGTCTGTGTGTGTGTCCCAGACCATCCCTGGGTGCCTGCGGGGTAGAGGGAGATGCAGCTTTCCCTGGGGTGTCACAGCAGTGGGATGGGGGGGGATGTTTTCCCCACCATGGAGATTGCCTTTGGCTGCTCTTTGATGGTCTGGATGGGGCTCAGAAGTCTCACTCCCAAAACCACACACACACTTCCCAGCCCTGGTATGGGGTCTGTCATGTTCCCCTGCCTCAGTTTCCCCCGTTAAGGGGAACAGGGGTTCATTAACAGACCCTCCTGGTTTGCAGCCAGTCCTTCCCTGAGCCTGCCCACCTTTGCTGGAGAATTAAGGGATGTCTAAGCCCTTATTAGAATTAAGGGATGTCTAAGCCCTTATTCCTGCTCCTAGGGCTCTGCAACAGCATCCCGAGTGCTATGGAAAGGAACAGGAGTCCTGCTTCTTCCTTGCCCCCTTCCACATCCTGCCCAGCCTTCCTCTTCACCCTCCACAGCAGAAGCAATGCTGCACCCCGATCTCACTATAACATGCAGTGCTGAGCATGGGTGTGTGTCCCCAGCACCCCTGAGCTCTCCATGCCCCTATTCTGCATCTAAGACCCACCAAGCAGCATGTCCTGTGCGCCCAATGGCCCCTGCCTGGCTCAGACCCGCGGCCACCCCATCCCTGGCAGTGCGGCTTATCTGCGAGCTGGTGCAAATCCTCAGCACCCACCGAGGGTAAAAACCTCTCCCGCTCTGCCCTGCAACCTCCTTCCTCCTCCTCCGCGAGGTGCTTGGGCACAGCAATGACTGCGGGACCCAGGTTAATGAGTCATTAATTAATTAGGGACCCACTTAATATGCACGGGGAGTTGTTTGTTTCTTTTAGCAGCCCGGACTTTGGATGCGATCCCAGCTCTGCGAAGCCTCCAGCCTCGTCTCCCAGCTGATAATAGATAATACAGATATTTCAGCACCAGCCAAAGCAGAGTCATCATCATTAATACACAGCCTTCCCTGCTACGCGGCGGAGGTCGCCGCTCAGCTCCGCGGAGTGCCCGGGGCTCATCCCTATGGCTTTTCCATAGGATTTGCATAGGCGACAGCAAACCTATAGCTACTCAACAGGTAACGGGGATGGAGAGATGTCTCCCGCACCTTGACCACCTCCTGGTACCGTCGCTTTTGAGGCGATCCTCGCTCTGCCGCTCAGGCAGGTTTTGGCATCTGTCAAAGTAGCTTTGCTCTTCCTCACCCCCCTCTTCCCCTCCTCCTCTTCCTCCTCCCTCAGCCATCAGCTGGCCCTGGCGCTCTGGAGCTGGATTGAGCTTGAGCCTTGGAAAACCCCGGCTCCAAAGGGATGGGGTGGTTGGGGATGGAAGGGGAATGTCTTGCCCTCCATCCCTTTGACCTTGCCTTGATACTCCCTTCCCTACCACCTCCTCTCTATGCAACTGATTCACAAAGGTTGTTCCCTTGTCCAGTGCAGGATCAGGGACACGAGCCACAACCTTGCAGAGTTGATCTGCAACCCGTGCCTTCGATTGCTGGGGAGCGATGCTTCCTCTGAGCCAGGACCGGGGGCACAAGGAGGCTGAAAAGTCCCTTTGGAAGCTCTACCTGCTCCCCCTCACCCTGCTTTTCCTCCCAGCCTTGGCAAGAGCCATGGCTGAAACACCTCTCTGAAGTCTGAAGATGCATCAACAGCCACCCTCCATCAGCGAATGTCAGGCCGTGAAAGGGAAGGGGGCGGTGGGGGAAGAGGGAGAGACAAATTCTGCGATTCATTCCCACACAGGGTGATTCAGAACAAGATGCTTTGTAATTACGCATTCCTGATGGAGACTCCTCTCTCTCTTCCCCCCCCCCTTTTTCCCTCCCCAAAGAAAGGCTAAGCCATGCCTGGGTGCCAGCATCCCCCAGGAGCTCCGTTCCAGGAGCAGCGTTTGTGTGTCTGTGCCATACTCCACATAGTCTAAAGGCGAATTTTCTCCTACAGTGCGAAGCTAAGTGCTGATAAATGGCCTTTAGGGTGGGACATTAGCAGCTCATCACCTCCCCAGCCATCGCCTCCAGCCCTGGGAAGGTGCCACACAAGCGGTAAGGCAAGCAAGGATCCCCCCCACCCCGACCTCAAAGACCCCAGCTCACCAAGGAAAAGGCAGGGAGCTGGGATAAGGGGATATTCATGCCCGGGGCAAGCGGCTGCTTATCCTTCAGAGACTTTGTTTGCCAACATTGCAGGCTGAGGAGTCCCGGACCCCAAGGCACCGCGGCTTCGCAGCTCTTTGCAGGCTATCTCTGCAGCTCTTTCTCCGTCGCGATTCCCAGCTCTTTTTCCCTCCCCACGGCTGACTTCTCCCCCAGCAACAACCCGGTCCCCAGCTCCTTTCCTTAGGACACGAATGCATTTCCCCCCCATCCGCATCCTGCAGACATCAATATTTTCCACCTCCTCTTGATGTTGCACACACAGGACCCGCATGCACGAAAGTTAAAACTTCCTATGGCAGGGAGCGATTATGCTCCGTCAGTCCAAATTGCGGAGCGGAGGGGAGGAAAGCATCCTCCGGGTGCTGTTTCCAGGGGTAAAAGCAGAGCAGCGGGTACCCAACCGCGGCCTCCCTTGGGGATGAAGAGAGACATTCCCCCCCCCGTCCCCTCCCGTCCCTGCACTCAAAGCAAAGCGCAGCCCGGAGAAGTCGGGTCTCCCCTCTTCCCTCCCCTCCGAGGAAGAAGGAAAGGATGGCCGGGAGCCCCTTACCTTGCAGAGCTCCCCCAGGTTTTATATCCTCCTTCTTCCCTTTGTCAAATTCCAAATGGAAACCAGCAACATATCCAGGGGTAACCAGCCCAACATTGGGCAGCGAGTGAAGTCCAGAAGGATGGCACAGCTCTCCCTCCGCTCCCCTCCACTCTCGCCTCTACATATATATATACATACGCACTTATATATATATATACATGTATAGATCAAATGGGAAAAGGGAGGGAAAAGAAAACTAAAAGAAATGGGGGTGGGGAGGGAAAGGAAGGGAGAACCTTTGGTGTCTCTGCAGACAGGCAGGTGGAAGAGAAGAGCTGCAAAGAACGAAGCCGTTTGCCGAGGAGGAATCCTTAGGAGAGCGGAAAAACGCCGTTAAAAGCCAGTAAATCATTAGATCCAAGCCGACGAGCGAGTCTTCTCCGTAAAGAAAAAATCATAGAGCAGGGCTCGGAGTAGCTTTCCCAGCAGCGAAGAGCGAGAAGGGTCTTCTTCAGAAAGGGATGTTTGTTTCAAATCCACTCGTCTGCTTTGCTCGCTTCTTCTCTCTTCTCCCCCCACTTTTTGCTCCTCTTTTTTCTCTCTTTGAATTCTGCTTCTGAATCTCTCTCTGTGAAACTAGATCCAGTCTTTGTAGCCAGGGGCTGCATTAAGGATTACATCAGGCTTTTATAAGCTTTCCAGATCACACATTAGAGTGAGAGAGAGAGGGAGAGGGAGAGGGAGGGATAGGAGGGAGGGATAAAATGCACACACACACATACACACGCACACGCACGGATCGGAGCTTTGTAAAACAGGCAGCTATAGGCAAGGACCTGAGCCACCACGGTATCGCATCGGGCATGCTCCGCTAGCCTATAGGAGGAGAGGAAGCATGGATGGATGGATGGATGGATGGATGGAGGGATGGATGGAACAGAAGAGCCAGCGAGAGCCGAAGTGCGTTGGCGTCTGGGCAACGCAGCCTCCCCGGGACAGCTTAGCCCTAAAGAGGGGAACCAGGAGGTGAAGAGGGAGCCGAGATGATAACGATGATGATGGGGGGGGGGGATATGACAAGGGCTCTGCTTCCCCCCCCCCCCCCCCCAAAAAAAACCCCTGCGGGAGAGGTGCGGGTCGCCCGCCGAGGGGTGCCCAGAGACCCGGCTCGCCGCTCCCGGGTACCGGATTGGGAAGGGGCTGCTGAGAGCCAACAACCTGGGAAGGGGGACAGAAGATGGGATGAGGATGGAGGGGAGCCCCGGAGCATGGGGGCTTCCCCAGGACCCCGGCTTGGCTGTGGCTTTGCACCAGGGCACACGGTTTGCCCAGGCTTGAGACAGCAACAGCCGTTAACCCTTTCTCACTTATTCCCTTTTTTACCTCTTTCCTAGCATCCTTCCTAACTCCTTGCTCCATTAACCCACACATAAGGGGGGGGGGGGGATATAATGTGTTTGTATCACACCAATGTAACACCCGAGGGCGGCAGGAAAGGAGGGGGAATGGAGAGTTTGAGCAGATGGAGGAGGAAGACTGGGGTAAAAGGTACGTGCTTCATCCCAGCAGCTTTGGGGTAAAGGTGCTGCCTTTGGGTTTGCAGCCCCTGCAAGGTCCCCTGATAAGGAGGAGCCTGTGGAGGCGGGTGGGAAGAGGATGGAGAGGAGAGGGATAAGGCTGGAGAAGGGAGGAGAGGGATAAGGCTGGAGAAGGGGGGAGAGCAGGGGGACTTCAGCATCCTGCCAGACTTCAGGACCTGCCCCTTGTCTTTAACCCTTCCGACTCCATGAGGAGGAAACCAGCCCCTTTCCCTGACAAAATCACCCCCATCCCTGCTTGGGGCTGCTGCAGTGGAAGGGTACAGACCTGCCCCAAGGGACAGAGGCAAAAATCCCTGCTGCCTTCACCCTCTGTCCCTCTGCCTTCAGAAAAGGTGGGAGCATCCCATTCCTCCCCCCAGGGACTCCCCAGGGCACCTCCATCCCCTTCCCTTGGCCTTCATCCCCTTTACTCCCTTCCCTTCACCCCATCCAGCTGTTTTCCCCCCATTTCTCCCTTCCAAACCTTTCCTATCCCCCAGAAAAAGAACTTCCAGGGGAAGGGAAAAAGGGCGAACGCTGTTTATTTAGGGGAGATGAACATCAAGCGCTGACTGGAACGCAGCGAACCAGCCTCTCCTCGTCCCCAGCCAGCACTGCAGCGCTGCTGGCCAAAGGCATCTGTGACATCTCCAGTTAAGCGGAGACTGGAGCAAAGGGGCAGCTGGGGCCTGAAGTACTGGTTTTTAGCCGACAGGCGGCTATGCTGGATTAGAACGGTGCATGCTCCGCATGGAAATCTCTGCCGTTCGCTCTCCTGCGTTCAGGAGTTTGTTTTTCCCTCAAGAAGGCTTCCACCGACTTCCCCAGGGATTTCTTCTCCTCTTTCTCCAGCTTCCCTTCATCCAGCGCTCGCATGTGCCAAGCAGGATTGATGAGAGCTGCTGTGGGAACAACAGGGCGCATGGCAAAAGGAGCCCATGCCAAGCAGTAGGTTCTACCCCTGTGAGCCCCATGGGGCAGCTCTGCAATGCCTTTGGGGTGGCGGGGGAAAAGGGGGGCACTCACCTGCATCCTATGGGGAGGAAATAGGTTCAAACTGAAACGAGGGAAGTTCAGGTTGGATATAAGGGAAGTTCTTTACCGTGAGGGTGGTGAGGTGCTGGCACAGGGAGCCCAAAGAAGTGGTGAATGCTTCATCCCTGGCAGTGTTCAAGGCCAGGCTGGACAGAGACTTAGGTGCCATGGTCTAGTGTGAGGTGTCCCTGCCCATGGCAGGGGGTTGGAACTGGATGATCTTAAGGTCCTTTCCAACCCAAACCCTTCTATGTTCCATGATTCTGTGCAGAGCAAGGTGCAGTTTGCATCTCTCCTGTGTTAGGGGACAAAAAAGCTCAGCACAAGGAAAAAGTGCCACTGGCAAAACTAAACCAGTTTCTAAACCCATTGCTGTGCTGATGGAAATCTCATCTTTGTGGGAATACAGTGCAGGATTTCACTGCAGCCTGTTTCTATGCAGTCCTAGGCAGAGTGGTCCACGAATCCACAGACCCCCATATAACAAAATATGAACATGACCCACACATTAAAAACATAGAGAGAGAATGGCCTATTCTATACCACTTTACCTCTATGTCAACTGGTTTGACCATATTTTAGTCCATTTTTCATCCTGGCCCACTTACTTTGTGAAGGGCAGCCTTCGGGTCCACAAGCAAAAAGGGGAGCATCATGCTGGAGAGCAAGCCTAGATGAGCAGCCAAGCCATAGAAAGGGATAGAGAAGTTGCATTAACAGGGTTTTTTCCCTCACCAGTCTCCATAGTCCCCAAAGGTGCCTCCATAAGGAATCACTGAGACGACAATACTGGAGCACACTGAGATGTAAAGACACCCCTGCGTCGATGGTTGCTCCCCCTGCTCCCCATGTATGGACCTTGCTGGGACCTGGGTTGCACCATTTATTACACAGAAAGCCCTTCAACAGAGTTTCCATCCCCATTTTGTTTGAAACTATGCAGAAATAAGCAAAAGACCTGAGATCTGCCCAAACTGGCAAGGCCTGTCCCACCACGATGCAGTGTGAGGACTCCTGAAGTTACTCATAGGAGATATGGGTGCCATCAGGACCTTCCAGTTTAATTGCCAGAGGAAAGAGAAGCAGACAAGACAAGCAAAACCAGAGGCTTTAAGGCACACCGACCCCAGACCACCACGGTGATGCTTGTAAGGCCAACCTGCCTATAACACTTACTGGGGAGAAGCTGGGTGGGTTTTATGGCAAACACTGGCTTTGCTGTGCAAAAGCACAAGCAAGAGACAACTTGGATTCTCCTCTCCACTAGACTCTTGTTGCCTTTGCCCATGGTCTGTTTTCTGTCTGGCTGTTACAGATGACAAGGCACAAGTTGGATTCAGCTGTAACTCTTCTCTCTGGCAAAAGGACACCAGCAAACTCAATGCAGATATGCAATCCCTCTGCCTTTACACATGCTTTGAATTTAGGCCATGCTTACAGCACAGAAAATGCCTTTTGTGGTCAAAACTGGTCAAAATCCAAAAGGAATGGGAAATATCTATGGTTAAATGCAGGAGCCCTGGGAATCTGCAAAGAGATTAAGGGAGAAGGAATAATCTGAATACTTCAGGGGTCTCAGACTACAAAGTACATGAGGGAGACATGAAATGGAGAGCAAAACATCTTCTCTCTGCCCAGTTTTTGCACCTTCTGATTGAAATAGGCTGTTTGGGCCCGTAGTTGTTCAGAGCTGGTTTAGATTTGCTAACTCCAGGCTTCTGGTCCCACTGGGTTAATGTTTCTGCCCCTAAACTCAGCTGGAAGCATAATTGCAATGGAGAGAAACTGAACCCAGTCTGTTGAAAGAGTTCCCCCCACCCTGCCCTTGCCAATGGCCTCTCCAGAGGTGTAAATGAGGATGGCAAGGGAACAAAAAGGGAATGTCTGGGCTTCCCAGGGGATCTGTTTGAAAAGGAGAGCTGCAAAGCAGGACGCCTTGTAAGCAATCAGTTTACTTCCCCTCCAGCAGCAGATAACATTGAGTTTACATCTATAACATCTTGCATTGTGCCTGGCTAAAGATCTGCTTCATTTCCAGTTTCCACAGCCACATCCTTCTGCCAAAGGGTGACTTGGAATAACTCGGCTGGACACAGGCCTTGAAGGGGATTTTCCAATGTCTTTCTCTCGCATGACTGCTGGCTCGTGGTTTCTATCTCACTTTTCCCTGATGCCAGCTGTGGTTTCTGCTCACAGGGGCTGCTCAGGAGTGTAAATGTTCACAGCGTCGCACATCAAACCCTCTAATTGAAGCCTCTCCTAAGTGCAAGAGAGAAAACTCCTGTTCCTCCTAATATGGGCTGTATTTATGAAGTGAAAGCAATGTCTGTGTTCAAGGAGTGCCTTGGCTTAAAGACTTCTGCCCTCAGACAACATGCTAAGAGACTTCTAAATCAGGATTTTAGCATTAAATCCACGTTATAGAGTTGGGACTGAAGGCATCAGTCCTAACTTCCCAAATGACAGCATAGAAAATCCTAATGCCAACCTTCTCCCCTAACACTTTGCAAAAAGGGACAACTTATGGGCCCCAAAAGAGGGTCCTAGTGAGGGGAACAAGCACCAGCACATACATAGTCATGGGTAGTGATGGTGGCTGGAGCTTAAATGAATGGCTGCACTGCTGGTAAGGAAGCCAAGCTTGGGACCAGGGGCCCAAGGCCCTTGGATCATCAGGGGGGAGAATAGATCCCCTCTCTGAAAGCATTTCTGATGCTGGGTCTGGAGTGATGCAGCCCCCAGCCTACGTGCTCACAGCTCCTCTCCTCTTCCTCAGAGCTTTGCATTGATCCTGATCTTTCCCCTTCCTCCCTCCCTGCATAGGAAAGGAAGGGATGAGGATGAGATGGTGGTGAAGTCCTGCTGCTGTTTCACTCCATACTGAGCATCGGGATTCACTGTGGCTTCAGCCCCTTTCCTCCCTTGCTTTATGTGTCCATTCCGCAAAACACATGCTTTTGTGGGGATCACAGGAGCTTTACACATCACTCTTTGCCAAAACATGGATGAGGGCCTCCCCCCTTCTATGGCAAGGGAAAAAGCTGATGGAGATCCAGGAACAAAAGGCAGAGAACTTGTGGTCTGAGGTTAAAAGCGAAGTGCACTTGGTGGGGGGAGCTCATCTGAAAGAGTAGGAAGCTGCTAAAACACAAAAGATATTTGTCCTAGAGGGAGCTGCGTTGTATCTGCCTGCATTTCAGTGATGCTATTGCCAGTGAAGCCAAAGACAAAGCATCCCAAACAGCCGCATAAAGGGAATCTCTCTGACAAGTTCCCAGTTCTTCCTTAGCTTTGTTTGGAAACTCTACACCAGAGGGGAAGGGCCGAACACGTCCTAAAAATAGGAAAGGTGATATGAATTACAGCGTCTTTCCCCACAATAGCTGTTGGAAACCGCTAGCCTTTTTGAGACCTTGCTTAGCACAAAAGGTCTGTGTGCTGCTGTAAAAGCAGATTCATTCGCAGGGCTCGCCTTGCCAATGTGTTTCCCAAGCAGAGCTATAGATGGCAGTACATAGTGTTTACAGAGTTGTTTTCCCCAAGTAAATCTCCTTCTTTTAGCAGAAAGTGAGAGAATGTTATTTCCCT
The DNA here is from genome assembly GCA_009867235.2 of Psittacus erithacus. Taxonomy (NCBI): domain Eukaryota; kingdom Metazoa; phylum Chordata; class Aves; order Psittaciformes; family Psittacidae; genus Psittacus; species Psittacus erithacus. The sequence goes on along the minus strand of WYDI02032042.1, from coordinate 1,837 downwards.
GTGAGAACTCCTAAATCAATGGAAGAGAGTGGAAGTACACGGCAAGGAAAGCCGCCGTGCCTGTGTGCTGGCAAACAGAGCCTGAAGTGTAAAATACCTCTACGTTGTATGGGATTGTCTATCCCCTTTCACGGGGGTGTACCTCGAGAGCTGAACAAGAAAACAATTCTCCACGATGGGGAAAAAGATTAAGATATTTCAACTGGCTGACACGAAACCCTGAAATGAGCTCAGGATCCCGGGATCACTTTCACAGCCCAGCATTTAAGCGGGACACATGAATTCAATTCAGGCCAGGCAAAATGCTTTGCTTTGATTCCAACTGATATTTCCTCTTTGTTATTGATTTACTATTATGAGGTTAGCTTTCAAAAAAATCAAAGTATTCTTAATAATAATTGTGTGGGGTTTTTGTTTGGTTGCTTGTTTCACAAAAATACAATTTTCCTTTTCTCCTTGTTTTAGGAAAACACTTAATATCATAGACTCATAGAATGGTTTGGGTTGGAAAGGACTTTAAGATCATCCAGTTCCAACCCCCTGACATGGGCAGCAACATCTCCCACTAAACCATGTCACCCAAGGCTCTGTCTAACCTGGCCTTGAACACCACCAGGGATGGAGCATTCACAACTTCCCTGGGTGACCCATTCCAGTGCCTCATCACCCTCACAGTAAAGAACTTCTTCCTTATATCCAACCTGAGCTTCCCCTGTTTCAGTTTGAACCCATTACCCCTTGTCCTACCACTACGGTCCCTAATGAAGAGTCCCTCCCCAGCATCCCTATAGCCCCCCTTCAGATACTGGAAGGCTAAGTCTAAATTCATAGAATCACAGAATCATAGACTCATAGAATAGTTTGAGTTAGAGGAGACCTTAACATCATCCAGTTCCAACCCCCTGACATGAGCAGGGATGCCTTACTGTAGACCATGTTGCCCAGTTCAATGAATTCACTTTTAGCCCAAAGAGAGAGCCAAGAACCATACTGAAGACATATGCAACCCTTCGCAAGCTTCTTTGTCTTCCTGCTGCATATTTGATGTTTCAAGCTACACAATGAATGGACCTCATAAATTGAAGCTTAATGTAAAGAAGCACCTGAGATTCCTGACTACACAAGGACCAGTTCTGCATCAAATCTGCTGATGGCTCAACTAAGGGCAAACTCAAGTCTCTGCCACCCTTGCTGCAGAAGCAATGACTTCTACACCTGAAGTTAAATAAAAGCTCCCTTTGAAATGGAGAAAACAAGTCTCCTGCCGGAGCACTCCCTCCTTCCATGCTTAAAATTCCTGATAGAAGTGAGCCCCTTAAAAGGTGGCATCTCCAAGATTCATGTCTAAGGAATTGTAGGTAGTGAATGATCAGACCTTTAGGTCCTTGTATGGGGTTTGTGTGGCAAAGTTTTGGGACTGGAGGAACCACAGGGGAGGCTTCTGTGAGAAGGTACTAGAAGCTTCCCCTGTGTCCAACAGAGCCTATGCCAGATGGCTCCAAGACAGACCTGCTGCTGGCCAAGGCCAAGTCTATCAGTGATGGTTGTAGCATCCCTGGGCTAATATATAACATATAAGATATCACATATCACATATGACATATAACCTATAACGTATGTAACATAATGTGTAGCACGTAACCCCTAACATATACAACACATAACATGTATAACATGTAACATATAACATATAACATAACATATTTATATATGTCACTTATATATTTATATATGTTGCCTGCTGCAGTGATAGGACAAGAGGTAATGGGTTCAAACTGAAACAGGGGAAGTTTAGATTGGATATAAGGAAGAAGTTCTTTACTGTAAGGGTGGTGAG
>WYDI02032041.1:25667-46526 GCA_009867235.2 Psittacus erithacus | reverse complement strand
AAGGACAGGTTGTGGGGGGAAAACAAGCAGGCTACATGCTCTGTCTAATTTACGACTAAGCTTAAACCACAACAACACCCAACAGAATTCAGCTTCAGTGTTCCCAAACACACTTCAGTAACATCTCTCCTTCATGCTCGCAGCAGAAAGGTGACAGGGTACAATTCAGCTCTACCTCCTTCAGTTTCATTGAGATGTATCCCCTGGATACCAATAAGTATACATAAATTAAAATTCCAGGGGATTTCCCCAGCCAATTCAAATTCACTTTATTCTGACACAACAGAGCATGTAGGACTGTGGGATATCAAGACCATAAAATTAAGAGGAACAGATACACACAGATTAAACTCCATCTTCATCTTATGGCCAAGAAAACTATTATGAAAACATTAAAAATGAAAGATGTTCTGTCTTCATCCATATTTCCTTAGATGGTGACAGAACACTGAACAGTGTCAGCATACCAAACAGCCATTCACCTCTTTTTCCTCTGCAATTCTAGAGCAAGCTCATCTCAAATACTGAATTCAGTTGTGGGCAAAAAGGATAGAGGCAAAATTGATGGAATTCAGACAACAGCAGCAAAGATGATTAAAGTATTGACTTGGAGGGAAACTAGTAACAAGGCCCTTCATAGTAGTTTCAAATAATGACAAAGAGGAAACTAAAATGAGAAGGAATGACCACCTATGCAAATTTAAGGGATGTATACAAACACTAGGGAGAGTGAGGAAATGATTAGGTTATCAACAACAGGCTGAAAAGAAATAAAGAAGGGGAAATGATGCTGAGTATCTGAAGAAATTACCTGAAGTGAAATCCAATACAGATTGATTCCCAGATTTATATGACACTTGTCATATAAAAAGATTAGGCAGGATGAAGTACAGTAAATTACACTGAAAGTGAGTGATGAATCGGAAGACTCTGATGGGGAGGAAAAGACCCTTCTCTCCCTTTCAGTGTCCCTCTTTATAAATTGTGGTGGTTGATCCACATTAGACACAATTAAGAGTGGAAGTTTTTTGCTTTGGCTGGGGGAAGAGCCATTCCATTCTTCCTCCCATGCAGTCAGCTGCCAGCAGTGCTTACTCCCCTTTCACAGAGTGAAGACTTGCTGTCACACACTGATTTCCAATTTTCCCATCTGCCAGAAACATAATAAAAATGTAAATTAAAAAAAAATCATGAATTTCCTACTTAAAAGGTTCATAATTCTCCTATGGTTTATGTTATTCTACCAGTCTCTAACTCATTTGCACTAAGTTCTAGCAAGTGAAATGGGAAAGAACACATAGTCTGCCATCACAGATAATAATTTGACACTTTGGGATCATGGATACACTACTGTCCAGAAAATATTAGAGAGGGGCATATTATTAAAATTCTCTAGTCTCTCCCGCTCACATCCGTGCATTCAAAATGCAAAGAAAAATCATTAAACTACCAGAAGGGGCACAGAAGAAAAAAAATAAACACAGACCTTTCAGAAGTTCATCATCCACTAAAAACAGAAAGATGCTTTTGCTTTCAGTAGCCAGCAAGTTGGGTTGGCACAAAATTATTCATCTACTTTTTCTTAGAGTTCATGTTAACACCTCAAACAGGATTTTTTTTCCCCTAGATTATTTCTTAGAAGTAATGCCATGCACATTCAGGTAAACCTTTTAAGATTATAGTTTTTGCACCTCCAGTCTTGGATTAACCAAAGTTATCCAATACTGCTGTTGAGCCTGAATTTCAGCTTAAAATAAGTATTTTTAGTGAGGAAAGGGAAAGTGTGATACATTTGTGTGTCCTAAGTAACCTCTTAGAATTTAAAAGTGCATTTTGAGGCTAAATATAGCCTTTTAAAGTATTTTGTTTTGCATAAGATTTATGGGGTGTGTGCGGGAGGAGGGAACAGTTTCGGACATAAGCAAGCAAGAATGTACTTGGTTCATTTCAGATAAGCCGTAAGTGTTTGCCCATACTTTGAACTGAATCCCTGCTCTTGAGTGGGTGGTTTTGGTTGATTCACGAACTTCTGCTGTCTCAGTTTCTCCACTATACTTTGAAGGGAATAATATATAGTATATATAAGCACCATTTACAGACTAATTCCTCTTTGTCAAAGACTTGAATAGTGAAACTTCCTATTAGCACTGCTGCTCTATCATTATTCTATCTACCAGATGTATACATCACTATGTACCTAAAGTGGGGCATGATTCTTTCTCCAAATTCTGCACAGTACACCAGAAGATACTCAGTTCTCATTCACCTCCTGGCTATTCTGTCAAGATTAATCTGATTGTGGAAATGCAACTAGAACAGAATTAAACCCAGCAAAGGACCAGAGGCGATTCTGTCATCAACCAACCAAAAGCAGGTACACAGGCAATGAGCCAGATATCTTCTACTCCCTCCACAGATCCAAACGTCATTCTCCTGCAGGCCAAAGCAGGAAGCATTAAAGCAGCTTTTTTTCTTTTTTTTTTTTTTTTTTTAATTTTTTTTATTTATAACAGAACTCTTTTTTCTGTAATAGTGGGGGTCTTGAGCAGGATGCTGGCTGCAGCCAGCAGAAAGGTTCCATTCACCTTTTATTTTCCCTGTTGGCTCACTGTAATATTACCAGGAGCTATCAGAGACAAGAGAACCTCTGAGTGGGACTCCGAGAAGGGAGAGAGGAACAAAAGGGGAAAGCAAGCTGAGGTCTTCAAGGGACTTCTTGCCCAAGGGTGTGACCTAAAGCCACAAGAATGTGTCTTATCCTTCCTGTTGTCTTGGGTGAAGATCCTTTGAGTGAAATCTTAACCTTTGGTTTGCCTCACACCTGCGTAAGCCATCCCATCTCAGCTGAGTAAGGTCGCAGCTAAGGGGATGTAGCCTCCCACTGCTACTGGTTAAGTTAGACACCTCAGCAAGGGAGGTCTCAGATATGCTCCCCAGACTTATAAACTCTTGAACTGTGCACCCAAGCTCAGGATCCCCCTGTAACACACAGGATCCCAACCTGGAGTTCGGGTAGAGAGGAATAAGTAAACAGGTAAAGGATAACTTGCTTCCACAACAGGCAATAGCCAGTGGGTGAAAGTGATCCTTTAGTGCTTCACTAGGGAGACAGGATCCATTAATGCCTGCCACGAGTAAGGAAAATATTATTTAGTGTTTGTGGTATACATCTGCCTCTGCATTGCCATGCTGCCCTTGGCTGTGTACCTCAGGGACCATTAGTTTCTCAGGGCTATGCCAAAAATTATCATCTCATTGATAACTTTTTATGAATGTCTGTTTAAAGCGTCTTCTTGTGACAGGGGAATTTTGTAGTGAAGGAAAAGAAAAGCAATTCACTTAAAGATTTGTAAATAGAAATGACAGAAGCAGTTTCCTATGAACACCGTGATGTATTCCCAATCAATAATACTATGACAGAATTACAGCTTAATGGAAGGAAGTTTTAGGAAAGGCACATAATTAAACACAAGACAAGTGTACAGATTCTCAAGCAGAGAATCAGCCAACCAAACTTTGTAGACTGTGCTACCATTGTCTTTTCTGCTCATTTGGTGCTGTCTTTCATTTAAATGTGCAATCTCAAAATAAAGATGAAGCTCTTAGTCTCAAATGTTAGGGCTAACAGCTGAACCCAGGACAGATACGACACATAACAGAGCTGTTTATTAAAAACAGGCCAGGTTTTACTTTAATACTTTCCTGCAGTTCCAGTAGATCTTAAAAATCCTTAATGATTTAGCTGAACTTTTAGTAATTTCTAAATGTTTCTCATGTTTAACTGCAAAGACCATCTATGCCTTTTGCCACCAGCATAATATGGAGATTGGATAGATCTAATTATTAGTAATTGGGATTTTAGCCTTTCACCTCTGGATCAGTGTTTCAAACTCGGACCAGGTTGGTATTCAATGAAAGTAATTTCCATCAACTGTCTGTTCATTGACCTCTACGAAATACTACAAGGTGGTAGTGGACAGGTGTCTATATAATTAAAATACACTTCAGAAACACAGTTGGCACCCTGGAATCTCCTTACTACAAATCCATAATCTACTATCCCCAGCCCATAAATGAATAGTATTCAGGAGCACTGAGATGTCATTTAAAAACCAGGAGGATAGTGTTCTTTGTCAATTCCACAAACAAAGTACCTGTGTTTCTAGAGAAGTTTTGAATTCCCAGACAAATGCTTTTGTGCACTGCAAAGATAATTATTCAGCCTAATAAAACTCATGAATAAGAGAAATACCAACATCAAAAAACCTAGAGCCCTGTAAGTTATATTGTAAACTCACACAGCCAGCACTATGCATGATGTTCACAGTAAAGAGAATATATATCCACAAAGTATCAGCAAAGCAGAATCACACAGGATGTTCCACATATCCATGAATTTGCATTAATTGAGTCAATATTCCCCAAAGATCCACACAGAACTTAAGTATTTTTGGTAACCAAAAATACAAAAAGGGTTTTGATAGGAGAAGGTATGCCCAACCTCAACACGAGGTGGTTTCTCTGACTAGGAATCCAGCCAACAGTTTTATGTTTGAGTAGGATCTGGGGGATGAGCAGGGGGAATAGCACAATATTTTATAGCTTTTGAATAACCAAGCCCATAATTCAAGCCTCAAGCCTTCAATCAGTTTCTCTTCTTTAACCCATTCAGAGGTTTTGACAGAGAATGTGTGAGAAATGCTCTCCACTGACTTTGCTTTCTTCTTATACTAATTTTGAACTAAGCAAGGGAGAGCACTTCAGGCTGAAGCCCTACGACAGATGCAGGTTCGTAGAACTGTGGGACATTCAGAGACAATCATGGAAATCTTTGTGGACTTGCCAACAACTCACATCTGTGTCAGTGAAAGAAGAAAAGTTATATATGGAATCCAAACAACAGAGAAGGACATTTAAGTACAAGTAAATCCCCAGTAGTGATAATACATGTGCAAGATGTTTCACCTCTCTGAAAAGAAACATTGTTTTGTCTGACCTAGTTTAAGATGCTAAAAGATTTATAAGAACATAAAACAACAGTTAAGCTTGGTACTGTTGTGCTGTAGAAGGACTATGGATCCATCTGAGAAAAGAGCCCTCATCTCAATGTGGGAACACAACAGAGGAGAGTTTAGTTAGCTCAAATATCAAGCAACCTTGATTTTGTGAGGTGAAAAAAAGAGCCACATCGAGAAAAACCCCAAGGACAGCCAAAGTCTTCTAATTGTTGTTTCAGATCTTACTAGGAAAGTCCTATTAGATATTTTCTTCTACTAGGAATTTTCTTCTTAAACTGGTTTTTTCAGCCACTAATTCCCTCTGCAATGGACAACTGAAATATATGGACGAAAATCACTGCTACTTAAGTCTCAGCATTTACCCCTCCAGTCTCTAACTTACATACATTAAAATTAGTCTGCTTTTTACATACATCTCAGACAGAATGATTAAAAGGAAGAGGAAAAACAGGAATATGTGGAATTAAAGCAACTATTAACACACCCATTTTTAACACTTTCTGTCACATTGTCCAGAAGAACATCTATAACCTGCTCAAACTGAACCACAAAACCAAAAAGTTAAAACCTGAAGACCGCCTCTGTTAACAAATTGCAGATGCAGGAGACTCATCCAAAAAGACCTCACAAATCAGCAATGAGGGGAACAGAGAGCAAATCATGCAGAAACTATTTAATCAATGAGTTAAGACAATTATAACATCTGTTGATCTTTTGTGTAGGTTATAATTAGATGCTGCGGAGGAGCAGCCTTTAAGGGGGAGGCAGGGAATCCTTTAACATCTGCTAGGAGGGCAAACACTGGGCAATAAATGACTTTAAATGCAATCAGCAAAGTGAGAGCTGTGCAGAGTTCACAGAAGGCCTGTATAAAATATTGAGGATAACAAAATATTTTGCCAAAGGTCAACTCCTGCAGCACCAGAGCCTGAATAATCACTGCTAGTTTAGAGGCCACAACAAAACAAAACATGATCATATCCCTGAAAAACAGTTCTTTTCTCATTTGTTTCATTATAGCAAAGCTACATGCTGTTGCTGTGTATCACATCAGTTTAATGACTTATTAGGGCTGTAGTTATCAACCTTGAACAGTTTAGAATAAACAGGTAGGTGTGATGCATTTTAAAGACCAGAATTCAGTCTAATTAGACTGACATAGAACTGTGTTGTGCTGTAAAAGTGATGTGATTCTGATTTTAAATAATCAATCATTTAGTAGCTTCTAAAAAAATCCAATAATTTACTCATTTTGCCCTTGAAAACAACCATATGCTTTCAGCTGTTACTCAGTGAAAATGTGAGAAAAGGAGGAGCTATTTTATCCAGTTTAACACAGCCCTCTACTGGCAAAATAACCCCCCTAAAATATTATCACTAAGAACCATTTTGTCAGATCATTTCAGATCAGCTGAAAAGATCCTACATTTTACAGCAAAGTTACACCAAATCTTAGAAGATAGCAGTGTAGATCAGAGCTTTAGGAATCTAAATAAATCAAGCCACCACTTAATCTCTCCAGAGTTCCCTTGCTGACAGCACTACTTCCTTTTACCCAGCAGATGCAGATCTGAACATCACCAGAGCACTGAAGGAAAAAAGCCAAGTCCTCATATCTGGTGGAGCAAGTCATTTTAGACACAAATGCAGTCCTTTTACTTGGACAAGTTGTGCTGTATTCCAAAAGGAGTGCCACACTGATTCTCAACAGGATCAATGCACACATGACTTTAGTTTGCACAATTAGGTAATACTACAGGCAAAGCAAGCCCAATGCAGCCCAGCTGAAAAAAAGAATACTATTGAAAATAAAAATGCTAACTACCACCAAAAAGCAACTTCAATGCAAAAGAATTCCTGCTTTTCTCCACCATTACTGAAAATCCACAGCTGCGATTCAACACAGCTTCAATCAAGTGAAGCAGACAATGAAATTCGCCTCTGTTGTTACATGCAGTAATTAACTCTTCCTATTTGTATTACGTCTGAGCAACAAAGAAACAAAAGGATATGGTAAACTGTTGAATTTAACAATTAGATAAAGATGAATTATAATAATCAATTAGCACCGTCAAAGGAAATAAGTTGTGACATGATTTTGCACAGACCTATTATGCGCACACACTATCCAAAGCTAGTTTGGCTGCAGAAAAGTGCTGTCCTGTGGAAAGCTTATCAAACATGCATTTTATTAGTAGCATTTGTTCTTGCTGTGTGTCATTACTAATAGCCCATATTTCAGCAACATAATTTTTAGCCATTCCGTTATAATCCAACCTGCTTTTCAGGGTCTGCATCATTCACAGCCCATGGACAATGTGACTGCCAGCTTCCAGAAGCCATCGCTGCTGAACAAACCATGTTTATCTGGTTCACCTGAGTGCAAGTCAGTGGAATCATAAAAAAATTCCAAGTATTTTTCACGTAATAGCTATCTAAATTTTCACCCCCCAAACATCATGACTAATTTATGTAACCATCAGGGAATACCTCATGTAATTCAGGCTTCTGCATGCTACATGAGTGGTATCATTAGACAGTACAGAACAAAGTATTACAAGTGTTAATGGTTCATGTTGTGTTTACATTGTACATTTATCCTATTGTAGTACTAAACCTGTATATGACATAACTTGTGGCAGTTTTGGCATAAATTGTTCTTAAGCATAGCTTAAGAACTGTATTTGGCCCTGGATGAACCATGCTAAGCTACTCAGCCAACTGTGCCTCCCTTCGGCACCTTTGTTTTGGGGCTTTTATCCCACCCTCAGTCACACTTGTCAGATGCTGACAGGCTGGAGTCTGCACTTATTCCATTTCTTTTCAGATGGTGAGAAAGCCAAAAGAATTGACATTCTGTTGGCAATTGTCCCTTTTAATGCCATCCCAGAATGTTATCAGATTATATGCGGTATCCTAGGGCAGATTTCTCAGATCCAGGGAAAATCCAACCAGGGGATCCCTCTGCTGAAAAGTGAGCTCACTCTGTATCCTAATTTGCTACATTGGAATATAAGGAAGAAAATGTAAATGTGAGAAGGGAAATATAAGAGAGGAAAACGAAAAAAAAAATGCCCCCTGGCTCATAAGGTTTTGAGAGTCTGTTGCTGCTCTGAAGGTAATTAGCTGAAGATTTGCTCTTGACCGAAGTGGAATTGTACTTTACATTTACTGGGGCAGGATTTCTAATTGTTTAAATCTAAGCTTCTAAACATTTATACACAACTCACGCACAAGAACAATAGCAGAGAAGTTCATGAGATTTTCTCAAACTCACATTTGTAAGACTAGGACTTGCCTTTAAAATTAATTCAAGTGAGAAAGATAAGTGGGACATGAGCTTTTTTTAAATTTTAACTTATGATTTTTTAGGTATTTGCCAACAGGATACCCAAGTATTTTGCAAGTGTAAATACTTGCAAAGTATTTACATAAATACTTTATTTATGTAAATAAATCAATTTAGTAAATAAATCGATTCACTGCCACAAGGTGACAGAGGAAAGGAAGGACTGGCCCACAAGAGTCATCATGGAAGCGGTGAAACCACCTAACCTTAAACCCATTCCTGCTCCTCAGGGAAAGGCTCCATCACAATTCTCTGTTCTTCCCTCTTGTGTTTAATGGAAGCTTCCAAGCTACAAAAAGGTCTTTTAAAGAACATAAATATTTGTTTATACTATTTCTGCAGAAGAAGGATGAACAACTAAAGAATAAAACTCTAAAGAATAAAACTCTATGCTCTTTTTTAAGACCCCAAAACCTTTTCCATTTGCATGGCATTAATGCAGCTCTAAATTTAGGGTTGTTTTGGTTTCTTTATTTCCCAGGAGAATATGCTTTAATTCCAAAGACAGAACAACAGTTCCCAAATTGCACAATATCTTGATATGCCAAGCTACATTAGAGTATCAAAAGAAGAAACAGGTTTTGATCTCCTGTAGAAACAGGGCCACTTGAGTGGGGCCTTCGCAGCTGTTGCCACTCAAACCTTAATAGGAAGCCCCAAAAATCTGTTCCTGTGTAGGACTGAGAGGCCTTGTAAACAAAGGAAGTAGCAAGAAAAGCAAAACAAAATCAATAGTGCTAACAATTCAAGAGGAATCCCTCAATTCCCATCTGATTTATACTGACCCTCATACAAGTGCCAATCAGTTTTCTGATTTCATTCTTCAGAAATGCGCTTTATCTTCAAAAGACAGATCATTAAATAGAGGTAAACAGTAATAAAAGAGTTCCTCATACACAGTACTGTGATCAGGTTTCTCCCTGGAAAAGACACTACAACTGAAATTGCAGTAATTTAGAATGGGCTTCTAGCGAAGGATTGAAATGAGAAGCAGGAGATATGGGGTTTGTTATAAGTTTTTGAAGTGGGTAAACTAAGTTTTAATAAATCAAATCTATGGGCCTGTTTCTCCTGTGTAAAATGGGAATAAGTCCATGACAATCACAGCTAGTTGTCCTGAAAATTAGTTAACCAGTGGTCAGAAACATAGTTCTGTCCCACAAGCAGCTGGCAGTATAGAAAGTTTTTTCACAGCACTTACCAGTGTAATAGTGTTTCTGCACTGATGTTTCAGAATTTGTTGTACTTCTAACAAACACTCAAACCAAAAAATACTGTTTCTCACATAACTGGCAACTCATTTTATCCAAAACGCATCAGACTTCAAAGCACTGTATGATTCATTCTTTTAAACATATATACCTCCAGAATTTGAACAGGGGCTAAAAGTAAAAATAGCCAAGTTTTGCTTTAAATCAATGCCTGAATAAGGAGCAAAACAATTTTTAATGAAAACTGTACTAAAACAAAGAAGGAAATTATATTAAAAATACAAATTAACTTTTAATATTCAGATAAATACCATGAAATGATAAAAGAACAATCTTAAGATAGACCAGTTTTTGCTCAGTTAATGACAGTGCTCAAGAGATTTTTAAGAATCTTAGAGTTTCATCATTTAAATTAAGAGAGAGCCCCTTCAGTGTAGTTGCATGCAAACAAAAGCCAGAATTAAGTTTTCATTCGTCCTTTATTCTGTTGCTGAACCACACTTAGATGCATGGCTGCAATTACTCTTAACAACTACATACTTGCTGCTCTAATTAAAGCAAAACTACAAATAGCAATGCTGACACACTCCTAGGGAAAAAAAGCTTTACAGAGATGATAAAAACACCAAAACAGCAGAAGTCTTACTTGCAGCAGTTCAGTCAAAACATGCCAGCTCTGGAGAACTCAGAACCGTAAGAAGTCTTTGCAGTCCAGAAATTCTCTTGAGTTTATCCAGTGTTTATTTAACAAGCCTTAAAAGTCTGTGGTTAGAAGAACAGAGTTAGCTTTCTACACCATCCACAGCGCTACTGAAGTCCTCCAGTAACAGCAGACATGAAGTTTGCTGATACTAGGGTTTGCTGCTGCTACGTAGTTGCTCAGTACTTGTAAATACAAGCTCTGTGGACAAAGTCCCAAATGACATCACAGGCAGCTGCTTATTGTTGAGTCTTTATTAACCGACTGTTAAAAAAGAAAAGCAAAGAGGAAAGAAAAGCCCAAACTATCTTCCCTGCAGCATAATTTGCATCTTAGTAGGAGTTTCAGTGCTACACATATGAATACTTCTGTTTACCCAACTGATGTTTTCTTAGAATGAATAAACAGCGCTTGCAGGGAAAGCAGAAAAAGAAGAACAACTTAACCAGCTTCAACACAGAAAGATCACAGGGAGAAAAATTAAAAATAAAAATGCCATCAGTGTCTTTTCCAAAATTTACCTCTCAATTCTCCTAATTCGTCTGTTCATTAAAATACACATAACTAGGGGTGCAAATCTGCACGGATTTTAAAGCATAGAACAGAGAACTTTAGTAAACACAAAGTTTCAACTCATTCCTAATTTTAAAACCTACAGAATTACAAACTTCTGTAACTTAAATTTATAAGATTAAAGACAGCTCTACTTCAGTTACAATGTGTTTTGAAGAAAACTCTCTTACTGCCAAAAAATAAAAATACAAGAAAGCAAGAAACAGCATCAAACATAGTTATTCACTAGGTGCTAAGGGCATTTACTGACCTTTCCTTCTCAGACGCGGAGGTCCAAGACCAAGTAGTGCTTTGGAGCCAAAACAGGCACTTGGTTCCCAGCCAGGCACCAAGTACTCACTTGAGAACTAGTCCAGCTACTAATCTGAGTCCATCAGTCACTGAGAGTTCCTGCTGAAAGAGAGGGGCTTAGACCCTGTGTTTTGATTTCTCAGAAGTCAGTCCTTTCAAATAAAAACTTCTGATGCTGTAGGGGCACCACAAAGAGCTGGGACAGGTTGAGCTCTGTTATCTGTGCACAATTCCACATGAACAGCTTCAGTACTGAGAAACACCCGGCTACTCATATCCAAATACCCTAGACTGCATGTCCCACAAACACCAAAACAACCAAAACTCAGTGATGAGCTGAAGCCAAGTTTTTACCACAATTTAATTGCTGCATATAAAAGCAACAACCCCCGCTCTGCCTGTATTTATAGACAGCAAATCAATTTTGGGACAGATCCTCAGCTGATGTAAATCAAGGTAGATGCAATGACACACCAGAAAAATAACAGTCAGCATCAACTAAAATCTTACTTTTGCCTGCATCAGTGCCATTAAAAAAACCTGTGTGAACTAAATGAAATATTTTCTTGGTGTTTGCCCTGAGTGGCAGCAATACCATGCTGACATAGTGCCCCTGAACTTGCTGGAACTGCTTACACAGGCAATCGTTACCTCTGCTGCTTGCTGCCTCTAAAACATAAGTTGGTGCTTTTGAAGGAGATCTGCTATAAATCCCCCTACGTTTATTCCTGTGGCTAATCAGCTCGTAGCACACAAGAAACCTCATGCTGTGAAAAAACAAGCTATATTTATCACCCGGACTCAAACATACAGGGTTGTGTTCCTCTTCTATTGCAAGATATAAACCCACCAAGAGTTTATATCTTGCTCATTGAGAGCTTACTAGTTTGATCCAGGAAGTCTTCAAAATACTCTGAAGATGAAGTGGACTATGGGAGTAGTAAGTACTAACACATAATATTCAGTAACATGAATTTCAAAACATACAGCTTTTGCTCCAGCTTTGCAAGCGCCATAGTGTAGCTACTCTAAGCAAATGCGAAAGAGGCTGTGTGCTCACATATACAGCTCCATGAAGCTTCAGCTCGTCCCAGCAGGCACAAGCCCATGCATAAGATCTGCAGAAGAGTTAGATTTTGTTTAAACCTGATGCTGATTTACAGTGTGCTTCCTCAGACCAATGATAAGATTCATTTTTTTACCTGCCTTCAGAAGTATTTATAAAATTGTAAAACACAGGTTATACTCCAGCTCTATTGAAAACAAAACTGGTTTGTTCCATGACAGTAATGCAGACACACACGTAGAAGAAACAAGAGTGTACAAATTCATAAAATAAGAAAAAAACTGATTTAAGTGAAAAAGTAAAATGTTTAATGAAATAAAAAAGGACAAGCCTTAAGGCTTGAGGTTGGTGAGGTGCTGGAACAGGTTGTCCAGCGAGGTTGTGGCTGCTCCATCCCTGGAAGTGTTCAAGGTCAGGTCGGACAGAGCTTTGCGCAACCTGGTCTAGTGGAAGGTGTCCCTGCCCATGGCAGGGGCTTGGAACTGGATGATCTTTAAGGCACCTTCCAACCCAAACCGTTCTATGATTCTACAGTGATTCTATGAAAAATGCAGTCTGTTCCCAAAACAACTTGTATTATTTAGTAAAATTTATCACTTACTAAACTTTCTAGAGAATGTTAATGCATGTCCAGGCTAAGCACAGCTAGGTGAGCAAGAGCAGGATAGCAGACACACTGCTCACATCTCTCTGGTCAGGCAGCACTATACATGAAGTGATTTCAATTGGCCAAAAGCAATTTTTTGTAGACTTCCATCTAAGCAAGTTCCACCTCAATCCTTTTAGAACTGGTGGATCTTGTAGAAATAAACATGCAATGAAATAAATATTGAGATTCACAGGTTTAACCAGCAAGTTATTCCTTCCAAGGGGAGAATTCCCATGAGGGTAGACAAACAGATTCTGCATTCTTCAAATTACAGCCCTTATTAAGGGAATGCCCATTAGCTCACTCTGTCGGTGCATTTATCCATCTAATTTCTATTCTAAGTCATCATACGATATAGCTACTGGCTGTGCAGATACAGCTTATTTGTGGAAGGAATGTCACAGCTTTTGTTAGAGCAAAATTCACAACAGAATTCAGTCCTTGCCTCACTATAGGTTGAGTAAAAAGATAAAAGATGTTCAAGTCATGAGCTGCAGTAGTTGCTCCCAGACTGATGCACAGTAGGCTGACCTGAGTTACCCATCCGAAAAAATAAATTCAGCTTCATATCACTTCATCTCCAATCAGAAGACAGGTAAGAGGAGACATAACAAACTGATCTAAGTACAGAAAGATATTAGTAAAGCATGTCAATTAACCTACTGCAGAATAGCCACGGTCAGCTAAAGACCCCATGTCTCATACTAACAAAAAATCCATACTATCTTCAGGTTCACTGGCCACGTTTGATTTTTCTTTATTATTAACTTAGAAAGTTCCTCCTCATTGAAGAAGCAAAAACAAAGCTCTGATCTTCTCAGAAAACTCATAACTGGATGGAATTAAGTCACCTAAACTACACAGAACTTTTCCTGAAGCACTGCAGAAGTCCCTGCAGTTGCACATGCTGTGTGCGTGTGTGTGTGTGTGCATGTGCGCGTGTTCACTTCTTCCCAGTACAAGACCCAAGGGCCTCTGGGTCCACCCTCTCATTACAGACCCATACAGCTGTGGCACAAGGTGATCAGTCTCACAGCCCAACAAGTTGAAAGGGAGGTGGTAAGGGGTAAGAGTATTTGACCTGAGGAATGTCTTCTGCAAGTCCAGTGTGATTCAGTACAGCTTCAGATGGTGAACCTGCAGGCCACATAAAAGCTTTGGTTTACCCTGTGATACTACTCCTGGGATAAGGATAGACAAGCTGGCAGGGTGAAGCACAGTTTAGTCTAGAAGGACTAAATTACAAGACATTAAAATACCAAAATATTTATTTGAATAGCACAGCATAGAGTAGAGTAGAGTAGAGTAGAGTAGAGTAGAGTAGAGTAGAGTAGAGTAGAATAGAATCCTCAGCTGTTATATCTGTTCCCCACAATAAACTCTCAGATCAATGAAGGGTAAATTTAAACAATAGTAAAATAAATCATAGACTGCAGAATTCACTTTCCTTGGAGCTGCACATGGTTAGAAGTCTTGAACTGGTTCCTAAAATATCACAGAAATTTCTCCTGAATGACACCAGGGTACTAAAGGGCAAAATGCTATTTGAAAATTACTATTATTCTCATTTTTTACCAACACAGATAAGTATGCCTTACAAAACAAATACCTACAAGCATGTGGGATAATCACAAGTTAGCACAGTAAACTCCTGAGACTGGGGTAGCTGGCAGAGAGGATATACCAGTTAAAATAAGTGGAGAAAATAGAAGAAAGCATGTGGGGGCAGTGTATGAATCTCCTAAGATACTCACTGTCAAAAAGGGCCTTAGTTGAAGTGGTTTGATCAGGCTGGTAAGCTTTTGATCATGAAGACAGTTTGGTTTTTAACCTTACTAGGTGATTTTTCAAAGCTTTTTACCTCCCCTGCATGTAAAGAATAGGGGAAAGGACTAGCAAAGGCAGGTTTTACTGCTTGAACAAACAATAGCTCTTTCCTCTGACACTTTTATGAATTTACACTTCAGAGAAAACGGCAAATAATGCACAACAACAATAACTGCGTTCTGATCGGCCATTCCGCTACATACAGGTTCATAGGTTATTACCAGTTTGGTTTGTCCTTCTGAATCATGCTCCATGCCTGGCACTGCCATGCTCCCCCTTCCATGACCTCCTGGGCAGCTTTCTATAATGACCTGTGTGCTCTTTGGTACCTGTCACTAAGATGATTATATTCTACCTCCTGAAAGAGGGCATTTATACAGAAATATTAACCCTAACTCACATCCTACACTGTGGGAAACCCTGTCTTTAAGCATGAGGATGAAGTCTTAATACCCTATTCTGACATGTAAGAAAAAGAATGGCTAAAATGAAATGCTGTATCTAGCCTTTTAGATGCACTAAGAACTAAAATGAACATACATGATTTTTCCAGCCATAGCAGTGATTTGCATTCTATTTCTAAACCTCTTTCAGTTCCATAATTTTTGCTTCAGCAGCATTTATGAAAAGCATTCATTGGAGAAAATTAATGGGATGTCTTTAAGGGACAATGGTTTTCACTATATATTGCCTCATTGTAAAATACAATATTAAGCAAATCACACAAAGTCTGTTTTGAGTGTTGCCACTTGAAACTGGAAGAGATAGGCAGAAGCTGTGTTTCTGACTTACAAGAGAACTCAGAAACATTTTAAATGTGATTACTAAATATAAGTACATAGAACTGGCTCTCATTAATTCCATGGATTTAGCCATTATTCTTTCTTTGCCTTTCCTGTTGTTTCTGGAATCAAGCAATTGATTCAGCCACTAGTGACCTTATCCAGAGTTAACTGAAATCAATGGCACTAGTGGATTCTGGAGCAGGCCCAAAACTAATGTACGTTCAAGGGCTTTTGTATATCCTTAATCACATGGGTAAGCCTCTGCAAATTTAGATTCCAATGGATCCAATTATTAAATCAGTTATGCAGGGTTTAACTTCACATATGGTCAGTGGTCCCCAGATGGTTATTGAAAGTTGTCTCTATTAAGAAGAGAAGCTTATTTCCATAACTTATTTCTGATGAAAACATGTATTTCTACAGGTGTCAGTGTTCTGGCAAGGTTAGCACCTAATGGGAGGGATGACTAATTTGCACTCTCCTCCTGCCTTTTTTGGACATGTTGCTGTGTGTCAGAAAGCAGAGGTATCGGCTTGTGAAACACACATTCCTCTGATGCAAGCATCTGGCTTCTTGGCAGCCAAGTAGCGACAGGTTCTGCAGCAGCTGTGATGGCTCCATGCTCTTTCAGATGGTTAAAGAGTCTTGTTTTTTAGCCTAGCTGTTTGTTTTCTGCTGCCCTCCTGGATGAAAGCCCATTTTCCCTTTTAATCAATGAACTGGACTGGCCTTTGGATTGGAGCAATCAGTTACATTTTTGCACATGTCAGAGCAGGGATTCTTGCCCAGAGACAGCCATCAATACAGCCTTGCACTCTTGACTCGATTCTTCACCTTGTCCTGCTCCATCCTGACACCTTTACGCACCAAACAATGGGGCATCTTCCCAAAGTGAGAGCAAGCACTAAAATAGCTTTCTTCATCCCTCATAGTATTTCATAGCTCCTGCATTGTTACAGGAAATGACAATCAGATCAGAGCAAATAAGGAATGCAATTTATTTATTTCAGATGGCTTTATATACTGTCCTCCCATGCGTAGGCACCAGATGGAGATAAGAATCTGGTTGGAAGCTTTAGCCTTACTCTGTGTGGCACAGAGGTAACAGCATATCAGCTTATTAAGAGAAAAAATTCTTTAGAGAAGATTACATAAATCTGAATTAAACTGTATTTAAATTGCTTTTAAACATGTTATGCAAATCCACAACATAAAAAGCAGTTCCAAGTAGTTCCCTCAAACAAGTGAGCACACAGCGCTCCTAACACCAAATGTGATAACACAATATTAAAGGGATACCACAAAGATGAAAAGCTGCCATCTAGCTCTCAGCCACTTGTAAACCCATCCCCACCTTTCCACTCCAGATGATAATCTGTGTCTCTCTGTAATAGATATCCTTCCTCCTTTTCCCTGATGTATTGCTGCTTGTGCAGAAAAAATGAAAAACGCACTGACTCAGCCAAGCTACATTCTCTCTTGCTAGACTTTTACTCCTTGTTTTTCTCATGCTTGCTGCACAAAGCTCTTTTTGTGGGGTACAACTACTGTTATTTCTGCCTTCACCAGAACAGGGAAATGCATAAACAGGCCAATTCTTTTTCCTGACTCAGAGATCTTGAGGAGAGAACAAACTTTCCCCACTATTTACCTTTACATGATTCATTAATCCCTTGATGAGGACTTAGTAACAACCTGATCAGTCCCATCATCCACTCTATTTGTCAAAGCACACACAGGCACAGTTAATCAGTACCCACAAGCAGCTCTGCTCTCTGGCCAAAATGCTGCCTGTGAAAGCAATACAGCTGACTACAACCAGGCCATGTGTAGCCAATCAGTGACCAAAATTGGCACTCAGCACCACTCAGTGCCAAAGGCTGTAAGACAACAACAATCCTAAAATTGTTTGAGATATTTTAGTATCATTTAAAGTTCTCTTTGGGTCTTTCAATTCCATCTTCAAAGCGGGACAGGGAGGAACCAGCAAACGACTTATTAAATAAAAGCTGCAACAACATGCATCATTTTAATACCATGTAATTCCATATTGTGACATACAATACAAGTTCATAAAAGTATCCCATTTTACTGACTATTATCAGCAGGAGTCCATCTGAAATGCATTGCCAGTATTCTGGTTATTTAACACCCCTAAGATCCACTAAAAGTTGATCCATGTCACAGGTTAAATAATCAGGGAGTAAGTTTAAAGCCCAGATGGCTTAACACAAACAAATTACAGTCTAGGAATTACTGCTCCCAATACTCTCAAAGCCCTGGACAATACCATGAAGTCTCAGCTGAAAGCATCTCAATGCAAGTCCTCAGGCCTCTCTCTGCTATCCTCTTGAAAAATCCCAGGTTGTTGTAGAAAACAGTAATAAACTGTACAAACACTAGGATTTCAACAATATGATTACTTTAAATCCATGAAATAAAGCAACTTATAACAGCTAGCTAGACACCTTCCAGGGAAGGAGACCAAAGTGTGTCTTTGCAAAAAGGATGATGAAACAGACCAAAACTATTTTTGTGAGGAGAAATTTTCTTAGTCTTCCTTCAAGGAAAAAACCCTCCATTTTGTCTGTCCAGATAAAAAAGGGCAGGTGTATCCAAGAAAGGCTGTTCCGGTTTATTACACTGCTTCTCTACTACAGTACTGAAGATTTTATTGCATGCTATAAGGAAGAAAAACTCATCTTGTAGTCATATAAACACAGTGAACAACAGAATAAGTATCAATTAATTTTGCAAGTTTCAGTGATAGCCTCAACCCCTGAGGATAATTTCAAATGATATGATAAAGACTTCTGTTAGATTAAAAGCATGAAAACCAAACTAGCATTCAAAACCAAGCAATTCTGTCTTTTATATGTAAGTTACAATAAATTTACTGAACTGGCAGATTTCCCTCCTAGCTGTTCAGCTGTTCCTTCCCCATAGGTAAAACAAGTCAATCTGTTCGAGAAGACAATTTGCCACCCAGCTTACTTAACACCACGCATTAAAATAAAATGACTGAATAATTTTGTTGTCAAAAAGCTGTTTTAATGGGAATCTATGGCTAAGAGAAACAACTGCAACCGAGTAATGCAATCAGATGTTGCTGATTTCCATGTGAATTAGATCTACACAAAATAACTGTCCAACTTTTGGTGTCATATTTTGCATGGAACTTTTCTCAAATCCTTCAACACATCCTTGCAAATTTTGCTCAGTGATGTTACTATGAACGCAAACATGACCAACAGAGAACAGCAGAACTGTGATAAACTTTTATTCATCTGGAATTAAATGTGATAAAGTCCTGTAGCATGCTAGCAAGTAAATGTAGCTGCATTTTCCATTCCCTTTGTGCCAGCATATGTGACTATGGAAAGTGCACAGAAGTGCAGGAGGCTGTTTCTAGGTAACACTCACGCAGTGTGGTGCAATGACTTGCAGGGATGTTTGAAGTAGCTTTGAATAAGTTACTTTCATTCTGGGAAGAAACATGGCCATGTTAGCTCCTCTGTGTGGAGCACAACACAGGAAATACCCTCAAGCAGAGCCCTATGCAAATGTGGTTACAGTCCTGCTTCAGCCCAGCAAGCAGGTTCAGAGTCAGCTCCGTTATCTCTGCACGACACTGCTGTATGACCACCAGAAGTATCAGAAGAGTTTATTTTGCTTTCAGAAAGAGAAAGCAGGAAAATGCTTTATCTCCACAGTGTAAGTCCCAAACTCAAATGGCTTTTCCAGTCATGGTGTGAACTAATTGATTCATCCTAAACCACCATTCTTAGCTGAAAGAATAAAAGCAGCTCTGAGGTTGAACACAGACTTTTAAATGGTCTGTGATAACATGAAGCAAGAAGACTCACCCTTGCTTTTTGATCAAACAAATGGCTAGGGCTCAAGCTCTTTTTACACCTGCTAAAGATGAAGAAACTTAAGTGCATACTAACCAGCACTTCTAGGGCTGCTCCACATTCTCTTGATTTCAAACACAATCTTAGCAATTCAGATGAGCAACTCCAACATGCTTTCAAAGGCTGAGTGCCATGCACTTAGCTTTCATACACAATCATGGTTATATGTATTAATTAAAGGGATTAGCTGTCACTAGCCAGAACCACTTATTATACTTAGTACATCCTGAAAATATAAAACCTTTACAGTTTTAACCCAGATATTCTTGCCCTACTTCATGTTCTCTATTGCTTTGCTGAACAACTTGGACCAAGTCTTGTGTGTTGACCAAGAAAGAGGTCAGTTATTGCAGATGCCTGGAACAGCTTCTTTGATATCTCCCCTGCCCTGTTGCTGCTTTTTTACCCCTCCATTACAGACACAGTAGTTTCCAGCATGCAGAACTGTATCTTACTGAGTGGGTACTATTAGTATTGTTTGCATGATGCCACAGCTAAATGTATATTTTCTAAGAATTTTAAGTAAGGCCCATTCTGCTCATTGTCTACAATATCAGAGCTCTTTCAAACATTCCAGAAGCTTGGGCATGAGTGATTTCTATAGTGCTCTAACTTTGGCACATGTCATTAAACAGATGGATATTACTATTATGCAGCCTTAAGACAAACCAAGATCTCTTTCTGTTTCTGTAATGAGGCCAAATTAATACCTAGGACTTTCTGCCACTCAAAGGATTTCAAAATATCTGGATTTCAGCCAGAACTGTAATGCTGATGTGTGCTTTCATGATGCAATCTAACTATAATTACCTAAACCAATATCAATATAGGCAATGAAAGTCATCCTTATCCTATAGGAAACCTATGTATTCCATTGTACTGAAAATCCTATCTACTATAAAAGACATTTTCTCATTGCAGGGTTAGCATTACACTTAAGTGTAATGACTCAAATTAGACCAATTTTATTGAGCTAGACAGTCTTTGGGCTAGTCTCCATGAAAGTTTTGCTGCAAATATAGAACAGCACAGTTGTCACTGTGTAATCTTACCATGTAAAGGGCATTAGAAATAACTGCATAGAGAACTGGTGTAGAATAACTATTCTGTAGTGATTTACTATTATGCATTTCGGAAGCTTTTACATAAAATGATACTAATGAAAAATCGTATTTATAAAGCATCACAGATTAAGAACTTGATTATAGTTATTCACCTAGCTGGACCTCTGGGGTTACCACTCTCCCCTGAAAAAAGTCGGTTTATGAATGCTTGAAATGCCTACAGTGATTTCTGAACTTTATCTTGTTCATGAGAAGTCTGACTCTGATCTGATTATTTAGAATTCTGGACAAGTGATAAGATAAAACTTAACTTTACAGTTCACTTTTTTGACCCCGATCACCCACCGCCCCCCCCCCGCCCCCCCCACCACCCCCCCCCCCCCCACCACCTTCCGCAGCCACCCACCCCCCC
>WYDI02032041.1:0-25657 GCA_009867235.2 Psittacus erithacus | reverse complement strand
ATTGATGGAAACCTGTACAATTCTTGCTGACATAACAAAAGTTCATGAATGAAAAATGAAAATCTAGCATGGGTGAATGAGATTTTTTGCCCCCCCCCCCCCCCCCCCATGTGCAGCACCTAGGAACTCCCTGAATTAAATGTCAGCATCTTCACTGGATCCAATAGGACTGTTCACTACCCATGGTTTCTTGCTGCTACCTAACATAACTGAAGGTTTCCACCAAACTTAGAATCCTGACCATCACACTCTGAACAGGTTCAGACTGGGTTAAAACACCCAGATGCATTACCAAACAGATATTTACAACCAGGACTAAGCTGAACTACTGTTATTAAAATATAGTGAAAATGAATGCGAGTGCGGTGTCTTTTCTCCTTTCCCCATCTCATCTCCTCAGAAAGATCCAGTTACCAGATAGTTGGCAAGATAAAAACAGTAAATGCCACTGTAGCTTAATGGGGACAATGTACTACAAATTGTAAGTATGATGGCAGGATTTGGTTTAATGTTACATGTTATGATTTTTTTAAATATATTTAATTACTACTGTCAGAAACTGTGCTAAAAATAGGTTGTTGAATTGCATTTTTCTAAATGACAGATAACTGTAGGAATGCAGAATTCAGAAGGAACTGTTTGTACTAGGCATGTATTTCTTCTCCACCCATCAGAATGTCCAGAAGAACATCGTATGAATTTTGCAAATATATCAAGGAGGGAATAGACACCACAGGCTGTAAAAAGTAGCTCACAGACACACAAGTATATGCAGGCGCTACAGGCGAACGACATTTTCCTTCTGCCAAAGAGGCCTCTCTTATCTCCAAGTTAGTGAGAATGTCCTCATTGCTCCAATATTTTCCCTGCAGCCACAACAATTTTTTAAATACATAAGTAGCCATTTGTTTTTATCACTTAGAATGACAATCTCAGACAGTGACAGTGTTCATCAAGTCCCCTGAAGGCTTCATACGTTTTATAAACATCTCACAAATTATTCTGCATGTTCAGGCTCTTGGTACAGTTACTAAAATAATCACTAAAATACTATCATCAGTTTTCAAGAAAAAGAAGGAAGAGTTTTGAGGTTAGCTATTCCTACAGCCCTGACTCAGCCGTAATTCCTCCTTAATTGAGTGGAGAGTCAAACCTTATTGGAAGATTAACTGACTTCAGCTCACTGCTTCACTAGATCATCCCTGCAGTGCTGGTTTTGTTCAGTAATATCTGGTGTCAGAAGCTGAAACCATAACTGCTTGTTACACAAGCAGTGGCTTGGGATGAGATTTCTCAGGCTGCATGAGGCTGTGGGTAAGGCAGGGCAGCATGCTAGAGTGGGGCTGTCTCACATCAGGCACTTGTGACCCCTTCACAACAAAGGCCTGTCTCTGGCTGCTCAAGCCAGCACAATATTAATTTACTCAAAATAAGGGTATGATAGTGCCGTATGTAATTACAGGAATGCCTCTGCTTCCGCAGGGAATAGTAGTGTTGTCTGGTGCTATGAACTAGAAAACCATCTGCTTGAAGCAACACCAAAAGAGAGGAGAAACAGCATAGCTCCTACGCCAACCCTCCTGCACTTGCCTCTGCTATTCCACAGCTCCTGTCCTGGCTGGGTAGCAGGTAGTTCCTGCTTTCGCCACAAAATGCCAAGAAGACACCTTGAAATGCTTAATGGCACTTCTTCCAACTATGAAGTATTCATTTTCAAGGTTCCTTCCAACTCAAACCATTCTATGATTCTATGATTTTCTATGGATACCTATGGAAAATAGTTGCCCTCAAGATGGCATATTCAGGAAACATTTTTGAGGAAAACAACTCAGGTACTGGGATGAAGGCAGCAGCAGAGACACTTCTCAGAGACAGATGTTCCCCTGGAATATCTTCCATCTGAGTATGCGTGAGTGCTCAAACTGTCTAACCAGCCACCTCAGCTGCATACCAACTTTATGGCAACCTTTCCTTCCTTCCTGGGAATTACACAATGACCAAGTGCCTGCATCTTACCAAAACACCTACCCCTTGCTCTAGAACTTAAGCTTTAATTAAAAGTTTCTACGCCTTATGCCTAGAAGGAAGTTTTAACAAAAATCAAGCAGAACATAAACCTTCAGCCTGTATAAAGCCTGAGACAACAGCTCAGAAATTCTGTTAATCTTAGTACAACATTGGAATGAAATAACAGTATTTCCTAGAGGCAGCTTCACTGAGAACACCAGCTTTCTAATAAATATTAAAGTGCAGTTCTTGTTTGTTTTTTTTTTTTTACCACTCTTCCCAAAGTGGCCTAAAAGATTTTGCCTTCAGCTCTACTACTTCCCCTTCAGTAATCCCAAATGGAAAGCTATACTTCTTTCCTATCTATCTAACACATATTTAAAAACAAGATATTAACAGACTGCAGCAAATTTAACTGAAAAACAGAATAATGGATTTATTTAGTAGAGCTTCCCTAAGGGCATGTATTTGCACATTTGCTTAGGTGAAATCTCTCTCCTTTCAAAAACACTTGAGCTGCAACTAAATGTTTCAGAAGATGCCATGAGATATCACAGCTAGGCAAGGTCACTCTATGGAGCAACAGAGCTTGCTTCATTATCATGTGTCCCACAGTCATTCAGAAACTGCCTCATGCCTATATATTTAACACCCTGATTAAAAGCCTGATCCAAAGCCATGAATGCGTGGCAATGGGAACCTGTTACCTTTTGCAGGATTTGGGCATGTGTACCTCAAGCTGCACCGTGCCCAGCACTGCAAAGGAGGAGCACTCCACACACAGCAATCCCCAACAGAGCCCAAATCCACAGGTGCAAGTCACACCCTGCTTGCGGCTGATCCCTACGGTGCAGTCCTATCTCAGATGGCAAATGTCCCAGCTTCCAGGGAACAGGAGGCAAACATTTTAATTGTGGCATGCTAAACAAACGGAGGGCATAGAAATCCAGGTTTACTTCAGGACAAAACCACAGCAACAGTGATGCATGGCAGTGGTTTCACATATCCACAGTCACTCATGTCACACTTTTGCACTACACTGGGCCTGACGCTGCACAGGAGGCTGCCAGTGGCGATGGTCCCTCTCCCTAACCCCTCATGTCTCCTCTCATGTGTCCTGCCACACAGCTGAAGGGCGACTCAGTTCAGGTCCCAGATGGAAATCATCCCTGCTGCTCATGCACACAAAATCTATCTCTCTGTAGATATATATACATATACTTACTTACACTGAGTGAAATCGCCCTGTCGCCACACTGTCACAGAACACTGTGAAAAGAGAAGAGAACCCCATGGGGAATGGAGGGGTAGAGACTGACTGGCACACTCAGCCACAGCTATCCCATATTAAAATGAAGTTACATTCAGGTGGGTTACCAGGAAAAAGGCTGCTGTGTGATCTTCCACTGCACATCATTCAGCACAGTGAGGCGTGCTGTGTTTGCACAAAACACCCCAAACTCTTCCATATCAGTTTTATTGTTTTTAATCCCTACTGCAATGAAAGAGGTAAAGCTATTAAACTTTTCCCATACAAAAAATCAAAGTTTATCTTCTGTACTGGGCCAAGTGCATTGGCATTACAGCCCCACCAATATCCACCAAAGAAGGTTATAGTAGGCAATTCTTTTGCACAGATGTGCTTTAAAGTCTTGCATACCTGTGTACTGTCACAAATCTATCCAACATTTACAGCATCCAGTCATTCACCTAATCATTAGAAAAGTGCTTTCATGGGATTATATGGGAGAAGAGAGGAAAACATACGGCAACCCAATGTATCATCCTCTCTCCTTCCTTAACTGAATGCCAGAGATTGCCCCTTATTCCCATTTCTCTTTCTTCATTCCTGCTTAAGTATGAATGATCGCACCCAACAGACATACTCCTAGGAAGAATGGAACCTCCCTCACTGTAGAAATGCTGCACTTTTAAAGTGCTTCAAGGTGCTAAGTATCCTTATGAGATAAGTATATTATACAAGTTTGTAAGTAACCTTATAACACACAGGTTTCCAGTTCAAGGAAGGGATATGTCCTCTGCCTCCATAGCACTTGGTGCCTCTACTGGTGCTAAAAAGATTAATTAAGCCCATCTCTACCTCCACACTACGCCAGAGGCAAAAAAACCCAAAAATCCCCCAGTGATCCTCACTCCTTTCAGTGTGAATACGTTATGTTCCCAATCACACATTCATAAGCTGGTTGTATGTAGTGGCTCATATATACTGAGCTGGTTCAAGATTAATACATGCAGCTAAAAGATCAGTTTACAGAAGTGAAAGATTTGGACAAGTGGGAACAACTTCAGTTTGCTTCAGGGCATTGCTTTGTTGCACCATACGGACCTGAGCAGCTCTGGAATCGCGGCTGGTACAAAGACGGGAATTCAGCTGAAACATGAGGAAGCTCTTCCTACTGCTACTGGCACTTACTCACGTAACTGCAATCAAAGAATGCCTCTCACCTAAATTCTGTCAAGATACAAAAATAAATTATCATCTGAGTCACCATTTATATGAGTACTCGGGAGTACTGTGTGCAGTTCTGGTGTCCTCAACATAAGGACATGGAGCCATTGGAGTGAGTCCAGAGAAGGGCCACTAGGAAGACGAGGAGGCTGGAGGGCCTCCCGTATGAAGACAGGCTAAGAAAGTTGGGGCTGTTGAGCCTGGAGAAGAGAAGGCTGCATGGAGACCTCATAGCAGCCTTCCAGCATCTGAAGGAGGCCTACAGGGATGCTGGAGAGGGACTCTTCATTAGGGATTGCAGTGATAGGACAAGGGGGAATAGGTTTAAACTTAAACAGGAGAAGTTCAGGCTATATATAAGGAAGAAGTTCTTTACTGTGAGGTGAGGCACTGGAATGGGTTGCCCAGAGAAGTGGTATATGCTCCATCCCTGGCAGTGTTCAAGCCCAGGTTGGACAGAGCTTTGGGTGACATGGTTTAGTGTGAGATGTCCCTGCCCATAGCAGGAGGGCTGGAACTAGATGATCTTGAAGTCCCTTTCAACCCAAACCATTCTATGATTCTATGATTCCTAAGTTTCTGACTGAACAAGAGCACAAGCAAAAATTTTACAAACCACTTATGCAACACAATTTCCAGTATGTTGCTGAAGACCCAAATTACTAAAAAACCCATAGGCCCAAATTACTAAAAAACCCACAGGCCCAAGCGAAATTGCGGGGCAGGGAAACATTTGTGTTTTGAGCTCTAGCAATTCTATTCATCAAGTTATACTACTGTAACTGAGCACCTCTGAGGATTAAAGAGTTAATAAAAAAAAATGCACAATTACATAAAATACAATCTGTCAATCAGATACTGGAAATGGACTATGAAGATGCCATTTTAAGTGCATGTACTTGTACCCAGAGAACACTTTAAGCAGACGATCATGATTTATACATGCTGCAACTGTCACACACACTACTTCTGATATTCAAGAGCCTGTGTGTACTGTCAGTCGAAGAAATTTCTAGTTATTTGCTATTTTGCAGATTTGTAAATCACATAAATGCTCATATTATTTCCATGTGCTCTGACAGTGTGCATCAACAGACCACCTTGGAAGAACTACAGTGATGAATTATTGATGGTATCTCACATAGCCGGCAAACATTTATTTGCAATGCTGTGATACAGAGCCTGCCTCTTTCCAGTCTCGAGATTGACCCTAACGTAAACTACAGCATACAACAGATCAAAAATACATATAGCCTAGCTCTCAATTTATGATCTCATTCTTATCATTTGATGGTTCCCATAAAGGTTGTTTATTATTGATGGGAAATGCTGGAAGCAAAATATCCTGTAACTGAAAGCTGGAAGTCCCAGTAACTGACTCAGTCTGACTCTTCTGGCCTCTTCTCAATATGCTTTATTTCTTCTATTGAATAAACAAACAGCCCCATTCTGTAATGACAAGGCAAGCCAGGATTTTCCCATATTGTTTTGACAGATGTTGTCAAGGACTGATTACAAAAACCTGTATACCTAGTAAGATATTTACTGCTGTGATTTTCCTTAATGTAACTGAACTGCATGCAGAATAAACTAATGTCATAGGAAGCTGTGCTAATGAAGAGCCTCTGACTATGCAAATTAAACTGCAAAATAACTTCTCCAACTGCAGCACTGGAGGAAAAAATATGTTATTTGTTACATTGTACTAACAGGGCACAGGAGTCTATGATGGAGGTGAAAGGACTGATTAACGAAACATCTCAATGTCTGGTTCAGGCACCCTGCAGGAAAAGATCAGATCTTTTTTCAAAGGTCTCATTACTCAAAAGCTCTCAGTAAGAACAGCTAGAGCAGCCTTCAGCTGACTGCTACTTCACCCAGTGCAATCAGTCAGCATTTAATGTATTAATAATGGGTTTGTGCTCTGTTTTTACAGGCAGTTGGAAAATGCATCAAAGCTGATGGGGTTCAATTACAAAAAATTATTTTAAAGGGCTTTCTGGGTTTTGTGTTGCAGAAGGGTTGGGAGAGGATGCTGTTTAACTGATCACACCCATGCATCATTTTAAAAAACAACAAATAAAAGTAGACTGATGCCCCATTACAATTATATGCAGTACTGTGAAACAGAATGATTTTCTATTGCCAGGTGTTAATGTGCCCATTGTAACTGGCAAAAGGAAGACCCTAGACATTGCAACATCATGTGCCTTCCTTTTGAATATTATTTTTCAGGTCTGTAGCCCCCACTGGTTCTCACATTTACTTGTTAGATAGATAGGAAATTACAAGTGGGTACGAAGAGGACAATATTCTTTTGAAGCTATGGGAAAATGAGACTGACAGAATAGGGGCATCACAGCACAAGTACTTTCATTGCAACGAGGGGATTTTCATCGCAGTGAGGGTATTTGGACCAGCAAGTTTACACAACCAAATGGTGTTTTTGCAAGCCCAGGTGACTAATAATTCTGGAAATTAAAAAGCTGCAGCTCTGTACGACTGACAAAAGAGATATTTCATTATGTCATTTTGTCTGTGCAAAATGAAGCGCTACACAATTCATATGTAAAAGTTTATTTCTCCACCATTTCTCTAGATTCTGTACAACCACAAAAATAGGATATGGGCCTAAGTGACTGAGGCTTTCCTGGATATCAAGGATGAGATCTAAAGCACATTTTAAAATCAATGTTTTCCAGTGATTTATACTGCAATTAGACTGCAGACCTGATTTAACAGAAATCTCACAGAAGTGGACGTAAACTTTTTAGTTATTGTGTCTCTTTCTTTAAAGTCTTAACTTGCTTCCTATTAAATATATATAAAAAGCATTTGTTCAGTAAATATTGTGCCACCAAACTGAAAGCAATACAGCTGCCTGTTCAGGCCAGGTTAGTATCTGGAGTCATGCTCTGAGAAGGATTATAAACCGTCTATCATCCCTCTGTGGCAGAAGTATGGTCAATACGTCATTCTTTCTATGCAGGATATTACCTACAAAGTTACAAAGGGGCCCTATTTAGATGGTATTTCTTTTTATTTCATATTCTAATTGCCTAGGAATGGCAAGGTAAAAAGAACATCTTGTCCCAGCAGAAACTCTAGGAAGCGTACCAAGCAAGATGCGCAGTCACACTTTACACATGCACTCTGACCGCTCCTGACACTACAGATCGTCTTCCAATTTCCAAGAGGAAGCAAAGGGAGTCATCTCTGTCTGTCTGATGTCTCGATGACATTTCACTGAGATAACAGTTCACCAGGATTTGCACATCTGAAACTCTCTCCAAGGAAGTTTGTGAAAAATAATAGTCTAA
Source organism: Psittacus erithacus (assembly GCA_009867235.2). Classification (NCBI taxonomy): domain Eukaryota; kingdom Metazoa; phylum Chordata; class Aves; order Psittaciformes; family Psittacidae; genus Psittacus; species Psittacus erithacus. The sequence goes on along the minus strand of WYDI02032041.1, from coordinate 17,860 downwards.
CCTACTTTTGGGACTCAGCAGAGAAATTCTGTTTCAAGCACCAATGGCCACTGATGTCAATGGGAAGATGTGAGTGAGTGCAAGAAGACCTGGTTCTGCTCACCCCTGCAGGGCCTGCTAAGGCCTAAAAGACATTCATGGAAATTAAACGCCTGCATGAAGTTACTGAAAATCAAGATCTGATTTAACGAAAAAGGTAAATTCTTTTGGGGACAGTATTATTGAACTAACAGAAAAACAAGAACTATGGCAAATATCCCTAGATGAGAATCAAGCAAAACCTTTCTTAACAAAACCAATAAAACTTGAAATAATACATTCACCCTCCAGTAACTTTGAAATCAGTTATGCTTCCAGCTAAAAAAAGTGTCATTGTGAAAGATATGTGACGATACTCTTAATATTTCTAGCCATAGGTTGCATTAGATATTTGGAAAACCAGAGTCATACTAAATCTAGCTTGCTCTTCATTACCTGAATTCCAGATCTGAAGCAGTGGTGGCAGGGCAGAGAGCACTTCTGACCCATTCAGGCACCCCCACACTGAACTCTTTAATGATGCCCCCACACGCAGCAGAAGGTGCGGGCGTTTTCTCCTCCCTCTTATGTGTCTCACACAGAAAGTCTCCAGGACTATCTAATACGCTACTTTTTAAAGCCATCAACTTACTTCAGGCCTTCTGAACCCAATTTAAACTTCAAATTTATTTGATTAAGGGGGATGAAATTTAGCATCTCTGTGAAAGCAAGTAAGACTGTTAAATCCATCAGCATTTGATTCATTTTTCAGACAAAATAAGCACCACTAGAAAATAGTGGAATACAACAGATCCCAAAAACCAAAATGGGCAGGCATCCTCTTTAATTTAAATGCTGTCATTTATACTGTTTGGGTCACCTTCAGCAATTATTACTTATTGCATGCAGCAACAGCAATGGAAACCACAACCAGTATGTGAAGGCAACGTCAAGGAAACAAAGTAATTCAAAAAGGAAGGAGAATTTCAGCTAGACTGACATGCAGAGGCACTTTTCTTGAGTGATACTGTTGTGGTTTAAGCCCAGCTGGTAACTTAACTAGAGTGAGAGATATGATGAGCTCTGATTGATTTCCTTGTGATTGTATGAGTAACGTGGAAGTAGTTGCACATGGATGACAAGAAGGTGATCAGGAGTAGTCAGCATGGATTCGCCAAAAGGAAATCATACTTAACAAACCTGACTGCCTTCTATGATGGACAACTGGCTGGACAGATGAGGGGACAGCAGTGGATGATGTCCACCTGTACTTCTGCAAGGATTTGGACACTGTTTCCCATGACATCCTCATAGGCAAGCTCAGGAAGTACAGGCTGGATGAGTGGATGATGAGGTGGATTGAGAACTGGCTGAATGGCAGATCTCAGAGGGTTGTGTTGTGGGCAGTGGCACAAGGTCTAGTTGCACATAAGTACTAGTGGCGCTGCTACCTAACGGACACCAGTAACTAGTGGTGTTCCCCAAGGGTCAATACTGGGTCCACTATTGTTTGATTTATTCATCAGTGTCTTGGATGGAGGGATAGAGTATCTCCTAAGCAAGTCTGCTGACGATACAAAACTGGAAGGAGTGGCTGATACCCCAGAGAGCTCTGAGAGATTCAGAAGAACCTAGGCAGGCTGGAGAGATGGACACAAAGGAACCTTTTGGAACTGAACAAAAGAAAGCACAAGGTCCTGCAACTTGGAAGGAATAACCCAATGCATCAGTACAGGCTGGGGGCTGACATTCTGGAAAGTATCTCTGTGGAGAAGGACACGAGGTCCTGGCGGACAGCAAGCTGCCCATGAGCCAGCAATGTGCCTTCCCTTGTGGCCATTGGTATCCCAGGGTGCATTAGGAAGCTGAAGTAAGTCCAGCAAAGGGCTACTAGAGTGATTAAGGGTATGGAGCATCTCTCATGTGAGGAAAGGCTGAGGGAGCTGGGCCTGTTCAGCCTAAAGAAGAGAAGGCTCAGGGGAGATCTGATCAATGTGTCTAAGTATCTGAAGGGAAGGTGACAAGAGGATGAGGCCAGACTCTTTTCAGTGCTGCCAGGCAACAAGACAAGAGGCAACAGGCACAAACTAAAACACAGAAAATGCCACCAGAACGTGAGGAAGAACTTTACTGTGAGGCTGACTGAGCACTGGAATAGGTTGCCCAGAGAGGCTGTGGAGTCTCCTTCCCTGGAGATACTGAAGAGCCATCGGGACATGATCCTAAGCAATGTGATCTAGGTGACCTGGCTTGAGCAGAGGGGTTGGATTAGATTACCTCAGTTGGTCCTTTCCAGCCCCAACCATTCTGTGATTCTGTGAAAGACAAGATGGCATAGCATTACCCATTATACCACCATCTTCCCAGTGGGTTATATACAACTGAGGACAAGTAAGGCCAAGTTAAAGCATCCTTGTAAACAGCATTTACAGCAGATACACCCAAACTGGGTCACATGTGCTTCACCCAAAGGTTGGCTGTGTAACTGCTGGTTCCAATTCAAAAGATGTCAGCCTTGCTAGCATCAGACCCTTCAGCTTTATGCTACGCAGCGCAATACATTTTACACAATAAGTCAAGTTGCATCTCTTCCTCTCTTTCCCACACTTCCCAAACCATAGGAGAGGAACAGTCCCCTCAAATACACTTCCATTATGCCTTAATTAATAGCACTAACCACAGGGCCACAGGAAAATGCCATTTCCCTCCTGCTCTGGGAGCTCCTACAGCCAGCACTGCCCACCAGCTATGCCTGGTATGCAGCTGAGACATTGCACAGAAGCCACGCTCATGGATAACCACAAGTTACAACACCAAAAGATGTGCAAGACCATGCATAAAGAGGAAGATTTCACACAGCTGCTCTTCTTATAATCTCTTTAGATAAATGTAAGGCAGCCTGCCCTGCTGCTTCTTCTTGGCTGGTAAATTCAGGTGTGGGTTTGCCTCACAGCAGCCTTGGAAGACTTTTCAGAAATATGAATCCTCATTCTATAGGAAGAGAAACTCTTGAAACGCTACAAATATAAAGCAAAAAAGTGCTGTTGGGCACAACTACTGCACTCTAGTTGATCCAAATAAGAAATACCTGTAACTATCCAAGGCTGTCAATAATTCTAAGATAAAGTTTTGCTTAGCTGAATCTACACAGCTGAAGCCTCTCTCATTAATATTTCTTCTGCCTTATACACAGAGCTCTGCAGATTTATTTCATATCCATGTTACGTGACTCATATGAATATGTCATTTGAAATTATTTGAGACATAATATTTACAAAATTAATTCAGTAAGAAAGCTTACTGCAGGGGGATTTCAGTTTTGACTGCTGAAACTATTTGATCTAATAATTTGTTGTAGTAAATAAATGTTATGAAATTTCATGGAGAAACTATTATCCAAATTACTGAACAACAACAGAAGAGCCTTTATTTTGTTCCAGGAATGCATTTCTGGCAGAGAAAATAACAGTTATATACAATGTCTTTTTATAGATTAGTCAGGGGAAAAAAATGACTGCATTGATGTACTGCAAACTGAGGGGTTTTTTCTTTCCTGAGGAATTACAAGTGACAACAGTTTTCATAATATCTGAGAAGAAGGGAATATACTTTGTTGAAAGAATTACAGCTTTTTTATTCTGCTAAGTTGTGTTACTGAGACAAACTTTCCCATTGTTTATTGTTTGCCAAGCTGTGGCTCTGGTGTACAAAAAAAAAAAAGTGTTTCAAGCTCTCCAATATTTTCCTGAATAATTATTTTATTGTTTTCTCTTGATCAAAGCAGCAGAATGACCCTACTGAGATCTGTAACAGCATTTGCAAGGGGCTTGAAACCTCCACCTCCTGTAAATAAAATAAAATTGCCCGTGAGGTCTCAGAAGACTGTTCTCGGGATAGTTATTCCTGGAACATGTTGGTTCAAGCAATCCTCTTCAGTGGTCAAAAATGTCGTTCAAAAACCTATGCAGCAAGTACTGGGGTTCTGCAAAGGAAAACAGTTTACAAGATCTTCCCCAAGATGATAAGCAAAATACAGTGGGGGAGGAGGAAGAGGCCAGAAAGAGCCAAGACTGTGGGATTTTATGGTAAATCTCTAAGGAGGTCCACCTGTCCTATCCTTCATCACTATCTAACAGGCAGAGCTTTGGGAAACACTACTGAAGCTCTCTGATCTGTCAAACATCTTTGTTCTAAAATAAAGCTGAAGATCTATCAGACACAGGGGATGTACTGTCTATCCCAGAGTAAGACTCTATATAACTTTTCTTCCCATGCAGAAATAAGGATGATCTTCAACTCTGCAGGTTAAACCTTTCAGACAAATGACACTGAATTGACAGATTGACTCTGCTGCTGACTAAAACTTCAGCAGTTCAAGACTTTTGGCCATATCAGTGGGAAAAGGATAAAAATGTGTCTGACATTGGCGAGATACTGTGAATTGCCACATTGTCACCAGTTGCTACTAATTGCTACCATCATCGGCATCTGCATCACAAAACCTTTCTTAATACAGACTCATATAGAGAATGGATAGCCCTGTACTCCTATCACTTATTCTGCATGAAGGCAGTTACATTTACAGATAAGGAAATTAAAATATTCTTGATATGCAATCCTATCACAGGCCAAGAAAAATCACATTTGATAATTGTGGTCACAAAGAGTTTCTTAACATACATATTTCATTGTGAAAAAAATAGCTTTATTTTTAAACCACTTCTATTAAATATACTGTCTTCAGCACGTGTTTTTTTAAAACGACCACCAAAAATGGATATACATACAATAGAGGTGCCATCTCCTTTCTCATCTTAACTGGCTCCCCTGACACAAGAGGACTACAAAAGTTTACGCCAGTATAATTTGTCCACCATTTCTTAACTGTACCCAGACGTTTCATCCAAGAGTATTTTCCCTTTATTTTTTTCCACTGATAATACCTCATATTTTGTGTTTGCAGAATTAATTTTGGCATGGCATACTCTCCCTCATGAATGACCCCAAAAGATTTGTTGTGTCAATTATTTTTCTAGTTCCAGGATGTCTTAGCATCTCTGTTCTGCAAAAGACATAGTGCAGTGTAGTGACTCTCACATATACTGAAAGCAGGAGCTCTCGCACTGGGCTTAGTTCAAGGACAGGGGCAGAAACTGGGCCAAGCATTGGGACTCATCTGATTTCGTGCAGCCATCCTTTGAGAGTACGTTGGTCTTTCACTTGTAGTAGAATCCTGAGTTTATGAAAGTCAGCAGAAGTATTTTTCACCCTATGATGGACACGCTTACTGTCATTATCTAAAATCAAACCCACTTAATTCTTTGATGAATTTAATCCAACTGCAGAGGGTCATTTTTAGGCCCTTAAGACCAAATGCATAACCTAGGTTCTCACTGTGGAGTATCAGCAGGATTTCACAGCAGAATGTGTTATGCAGCTGCGTGTCTACTGGGCAATGTCACACAAAGTGACTTTTTATTCCCTTTTCTTTGTAAAGGGAACACTTGACATAAGGCAAACTATGCTGTTGACCCAAACTTCAGCAGATGTTCCACAAGCCACTGCTCTATAGGAGGCCCAGAGCAGCAGCTCATTGCAATCAGCAACCATTTCTGGAAGTTCCTCTTCTGCAAAGCAAAGATTATAACAGTTCTCAGAAAATAACCTGTGTAACACAGTGAAAAGGCAAGCCCATACTCATCTTTTGAAGACAGCCTGACATAGATCTTCACTATGACAGTGAAGATCTGTCACTGTTTTGAATAAAATTAGTTAAAAGCTTCATAATTAGAGGACGGGTGATGCTGTGGTTGTTAAAGCACAAGCACTTAATTAAGATGATTTGGATCTGCCCTTTTTTGATTAAACTTTGCCACTGTCACCTGTGCGAGTTTTGGCCAGCCACTTGTCTATATTTCTGTCCTACTCCGTATCTCTTTCATTTTGAAACAGCCTTATTTCCAACTTTGTTGATTATGACTGTCAAAATCTTGGTGCAGGAAGCACCAGGAGCAGCAGCAAGGCTGGGATGAATGAAATGCCCTGGGGAGTAAGACATTAACCAAGCACCTGGAGTACCACCACAGGAGTTCTTGTGCTGTCCAGCACCTGCTGCATGAACCTGCATCCTTTCAGTATTAACAAAGTCCTGATGAAGCTGTACCTAGATTCTGATGTCTTAAATCATACTGAAGAGTAAGTTATCCTCTAAAGCCATTTCAGTCTGTCAATAAAGCATATTCTTGGATGACACCAATTGTCACACCTGCACTGAGTCACAGCAGTGACAATAAATCCCACCATAGGATCCATTCCAATGATAAAAAATAAAACATTACCTCATGTTTGCTCTGGTTTCTTTCTTTCTTTCTTTTTCTTTCTTTTTGCTTTTTCTTTCTGCTTTTCTACCCTCCCCCTCTCCCCCCTTCTTATTTTTTCCAGTGTATGAAGCCAATAGCTTTGCAGCAAAAAATATCCCTGCAATTAAATGTCCTGGCACATAGATCAGCCTGCTGCCTTGCAGAAAGATCAACAGTTTTACCATTAAAGAAAATAAGTCTTTGTTCACAGTACGACCTGTGTGAAACTTCTAGTAATCAATGAAAGAAACATCTCATTAACAGACCTTCCATGATGAAGGAGAGTGTTAGCTCAGAAGAAGAGATGGAAGGCAATCTCAAAGAGCCAATACAAACTTCAGGGTTACAAATTGGGTTGTAGAGAAACTGTAAAGCACACGTTATGTTGCTAGAAAAGATCATGTTAGAAGTACCTACATCTCGATTCAAACACAGTCTTTGTGTTGTGCAACAAAGCCATGACATTCCCCAAAGAAACCTCCGTACTCTTCCCTTTATCTCCTTTAAATGAACAAAGAATCCATTTACAGATATTTAGTTTCAAAATTACTCAGTTCTGGCACTCCGTCACAGCCTCCTGAGGGGACCAACAGCAGTACAGGGAATTTGATTTCTGTTCTCATAAAGGTCTGTCATTGAGACCTAGTCAATAAAATATTGTTTCAGTTTTTACCATCAATAGTGATAAGCCATGCTTGCATCATTCGTGTCAAGCCATGCAATCACAAAGCACTTTACAGTACTTTATTTTACAGAACAGGGGTAAATGCACATCCCACCCACACAAAGATAACCCTAGAGCACTAAGTTATGGGGCATGCACTGTCTGATCACTGTGTCCATTACCTGTGCAGCCCAAGTAAACCTTCAAACCTCCTGGTTAAGTACTTACTCAACTTAACTGGATTGAGGTTGCAAAAGAAAGCAGAAACCATTATTCTCTGCAGGATTTTGTGAACTATGAAATTTTATACTTAAATATTCCTTGCAACATGTATTCCTATGTTGTAAGAGTACATAAGAATTCATGCATTTGTGAATAGCTAAATATACGTTGCAATATTGAAAGTAAGGAGTTAGCAACAAAAATGGCAAAAATGAAAAAAAAGAAAATCAGCTGTGTTCTCCTCCACAGGAGCATGAAGGAAGTATAAAATAATTTTTAAAAAATAACCTGCACTAACAAGCACAGCAATAGTCATTCCTTGCATGCTGCAGTGTCAGAGAATGTTGCCGAAGTATAGCATTGCTTTGAATGTGAACGTGGTTCCAGGAAAGCATTTTGACCCACACACAGTGGGTCAGTTTCTTCTTTAGCTGGACATAGCCTTTCTAGACTGAAAAAAGAGGAAGACTATAAATACAGGTATTACTTTATAGTGTCTCTGCATGTATCCCCTATGGGCACAGAGGGGATGGAGTGGAAAGAGTAGGCGCTACACAGCTACTGTTATTTTCTCTGGAAGGGTGATTTGGAAAAAATAAAGAAAAAGTTTTTCCTTTAGGACCAGCCACAAAACTGAACCAATGTGGGTGAAAGGCTGGAAAGTAGAAGTAAATTACTTTTCTTCCAACAAATGAAGGAAATAAAGGCAGTTCCTTGCTTGGAGCAATCACATTTACACAAATTGGTGTCTAGAGACACAGCACGCCCTACAGAAACAAAGCTCACAGTAATGAGTCCAGCTGCCTATCCAGGCGAAGTTCCCCTGGGTTGATGTGACAAAGACAACATTCATGTGGGCTACCACAGAAGAAGTCATATAAAAATTACCCTGAATTACTGCTTAAAGAAGACAGGAAGGGGACAACTCCTTGACTCTGGACAGGAAAATTATTTAGGTCCTACAGGCAGAGTGTATGCCTGAAATAATCATTTCATTAAGGCTCAGGATCCATTTTATGAACCACAGCTACCTGCAATGATCACCAAGGCCTTCAAATCTCATTTAAGAGCAGTGTGTTCATTTATCAACTTTAGTTACCACGAGAAGATAAAGGTTCCGGATTGCTACCCTGAACTATGCAACTCTGGATAACTAAAATACTGTTTTCATTAGAATTGTTTTCTGGAGAGGAAATGATTGTCAGCAACTTCACTGTATGCATAATTTTATTGTTTAGGTGAGAGGCTGGAGAGTTGCCCTGCTACCAACGAACTGCAAAAGTAACTGAGAAGGTTAATCTCAGATGGATAGTATGAGATTTGAAATGATCACTTTAATGACTATAAATTAAGAGATTAAGTGCCACCATTGTGGTGAAGTTCTGCAGAGAGAGGGCTGCCAGAGCTATCTCTGCTTCCAGATTTTGAGGGATAGCCTGAACCCCATAATTTGGTTAATTAAAGGATAGCTCTAAGCTTATGCTTTGACACTGACTGTTGATGATTTGTCATTGACTAGTGAATGAGTATTGATCGTCCCGGTTACCCTTATTATATAAAACCATCACATGAAGAATAAAGAAGTTTACCAAAGACCTAGCTCCACAAACACTAACAAGTGCTCACAAAGCTCTGCCAGAAAGAGGTCTCCTGCAATACATTCTGGCTTGCCCTGCTTACCTTCTACTATTTCCTACTGGAAATCATTCCTACCAAAATGATACTCCTTGTGATATACACATCTGGTATACATTACTCTTTCAATTAGGTTTTCCACTAACCATGTTAGAGAGTGTAACCATTTATACTACTTAAGTACTTCTTCTCTTCCTTCACATACTACACAATTTCTATGTTTGGTAATATTTACCTGTTCTCCCAAGAACTTGTCCCCCAACTTTCCTACATGCGATGCATAGAAAATATTAAACAAATCAATGACTGACCAAACAAAATGAAAAAATAACTTTTAAAAAATCCTACAAAACAAAAACTGAATGCCCAACAGGCTTTATTTTGTAATAGCAAACATGTCCAAAGTGCAGCAGCAATCCATGGTGTGGCTTTGCAATATCACCAGAAGGGGACACGGAATGTGCTTTTGTTGCCCTTTTCAAGTAAACAACTGCTAAGAGAAGAATGAGGAAAGAACTAGTCACCTCACTGAGGACCAAAATTTGCTGTTTGATGAAGTTTAAGAAGCATGAGCACTATTCTAGTTTCTTCCAGCAATTTCTCTATAAATACATAGTCCAGTAGTTGCACTTGCTTTCAGTTCACAGGTCTTATTATGGGCAAACTATCAGACACAACTTTGGTATAAATGATAAATGCTACTTCGCAATTAGCATCAGCCATTTTCATTTTTAATCTGAAAACAATCACTATTCTTTTGGCTTTTTGTTCTGAGTTGCTCATGCTGTGAACGCCACTCTCAACTCATTCATAACTCACAAATCTCAAATGATGTCTCCACCACTACACTGCACATTGCTGCAATGATATTTAGCTAGCTAGCACTTGCCTAGGAAAGACTGCTAACAACATAGGGCTTTGCACAGCAGGGGAGCTGGAACCAGATGATCTTAGAAGTCCCTTCCAACCCAAACCATTCTATATTCTCCAAATTAACATACTCATCCCACAGTCTCCCACTGTATACAGCTTCTTTCTGTCCCTGTATCCCTGTGCCAAGAGGACTGTGGACCTCAGGACCAGCTTCAGTCACCATGGTGGAAGACAGAGTAGCGGTGGGGAAGCATGGGCCGTGCAGCTCTTTTCACAATGCCAAACATCAAAGTTATCAAGGCTGACATAGGGCAACAGCTCCATTACAGCAACACCTTCACTTGTACCTGAACATCATACATGAGTCATTGTCAGGGATTTGAAGGCAACGCAACATAAAAAGCAGAGGCCTCTATCCTTATAGTTGCTGGAAAATATTACACACTTAGGAAAAATCTTCCTTCTGCTGGGTAGAAGGAGGTGTGCTACTAGATAGGTTTCAGCTTGGGTGAGACTTTCATCTTTATCCACTATTTTGCTTGACATTCCTCTGCAGCTGTACCACTTCCTTCAATTACGCAACTAGGTTCTGTCCTCCAGAGTTCTCCAGAGCACCAGTAAAATTATGACAGAAGAAACAGTAAATCCTACCTAAAATTAATAAATGTTTTAATGTAGAAACCGAAGAGGACCTTGCTTTTCAGGAAACAAGCAGAATAGCCATCCTCTAGTCCTATGGGCAGTATAACCATTAGAGACTTCATGCGAGTCTCTTAATAAAGGAGGGTATATGTTCAGATACCCAAAGATTTCAGAGTTTGAGCTGCCAAAGACATGAAGTAGTAGTGGCTTTTACTGTAGCAGAATCACTGAGTAATACCACCCAGGGGAAATCCTCAGGAAAGTTCTCATCTGTTTGCCATTATAAATTATGCTGACCCATCAGATGGACTTGTGTCATTTTCCCTCTGGAGACACACCAAAGTTGTACAACTTTTCAGCAAGTCATTCTGGGGAAAGGCCCAATAGAAACTTGCCCGTGTTTTGGCAGAATTTAAGTGCTAATAGCCAAGGAAACAATCCAGAAAGCACGCTTTCCGAAGGATATTTAACCTCAGGGACACCTAAACATTCTTAAGTGTTCTCAAACTATTTCCTCAGCACCTGTGCAGAAGTGCATTGCAGTTTGGGAAGTTTCATCCGTAGCTCTGCTTAAGCTCCACCAAGCTCCAGAGACCAGATAGCCTACAGGTCAGTGAGTTCCCTGAAGAGACAATTGCTCACCATTTAATTGTGCAGCAAAGTAGGCTCCAATTTGCAAACAGCTAAACCCTGGCCAAACACTGGTACAACAAAATCAAGAAGGAAACGCAGAAATGCTAATACATCCTCTTCACCTGTTTGTTTGTATAGGTTCTAAGCACCAATCTTGCTTTCCTTAAGGTAACTAGTATATTAGATGAATCACTGGACCTGGAGGATACATCCAACATTGCACATGTGCATAAAGGAAAAGTAAATCACATTAAAAATGTTATTTTGCAGGAGGACCTAGATTCATCTTTTGATTTATACTGAGTCAAGCCTCTTTAAGACAGAGATATAGTCTAAAACAAATTTTGTCATTGTTAGCCCTGGGGTTTCATCAAAAGAAGGTGACCAAGAACCCTTTTTTTGGTGAGGCTACACTCTTGTTATCAGCTTCCTCATTTACCAGCTTTAGAAAGGGGTTATTCTGTGTCTTGCAATAAAAATTTACTTATATTGCACTGTTCATCTTCAGATCGCTAAAACACCCTAAACCAGCAGTTTATTAAAAGTATACAAAAGCATACAAAAATAATTTTTATTAGTATTAGCAAACTATTGCAGTCTTAACTATTTGGGTCTATTCCACTTGCTTATGATCAGATAACTATTCTTTTCACCCTTCTGTACTGCTGCTGCCTTTGGGCTTTTAGCAAATCTTTAATGCTATTATAGACCAGGGGCCACTAAAACTTATGTACAATACTTTTTATTATTTTATGTATACTGTGCATTTCATAAATATACAGACATATCTATTTCCACAAAACTTATTGCAATTAAATGCATATTGATCCTATTTTTCTAACAGTGGCTGGTGATGAGTAGGTCTTACCTAAACAAAGTAGTTTCAATCTACTCAATAGAATGCAAGCTGTGAATAATTGCCAGCAAATAAGGGTATTGGAAAAAGAAAACAACCCCTCAATTTAGAGATTTGTGTTGATTCTCTTGAATTTTCTTGAGCTTAACTGCACTACGGTTATTTTCATTGTATATGCGTACTCATGTTTATGTTTCTTGACAAATGCCTTTAAAACTTGATTTTATAATTTAATTGACATTTATTTTGGCAATAAGCTTTTTTCTTACAAGCCTTCCTTTAACAACATGCTCTGTGCTACTTACACATGGGCAATTAACAAGGGGCATTTAACTGAACCTCAACTGCTGCAATATGATCTGTCACTATGAAATCTGCAGGAGCCTTTACTCACAGTTAACAAAGGTAAAGCCAAAACAGTCTGATTGATATGCTGGAATAGGAGGCAGACAGGAATTTCAAATAATTTCATGTGAATTTCATATGATAATATATCACAACAGGTAGAAACCAGTACTTGTTAGTTCTGGAAGACATTTTTTGGATTTCATTTATTACTTCCTGATACAATTAAGAAAAACTTTAGATAACATAGGAAACACTTTTCATTCACCTAATTTCAACCATTTGTTTAATACCAAATGGATAAAGACAGTATTCTCAGATAAACCTCTCTGAACTGTCTATAAAAATATTTGTTCCTATTTCTAAAGTCAGCACAATCTACTAAACAGAATAAGATTGCATTTTACAAAGGCATATTAAAAAGTAGAAAAATCTGAAATCTCGCTTTTAGGCAGATGCAGGCATGACCGTGACATGCTGTCAAATATAGTTGTGTTTTAGAAAGTCTGTAACAGTTTGTGAATCTATTAGACACACAATCTACAGTGACTGCACACAGCTACTTTCTAATCTCTTTCACCTCTTCACATGGTCTGTTACATTGGCTGAGCTTTTTCCTGAACCATGAGGTTAAATCAGAAGTGTTAATGGCATCTTTCAGTGCTACTAACCATAAACCTCTTTTATAATAACATTTAAAGCATTAAACAAAAAATCTGTCCTTACTTACAAGGCAAAGCAGAAAAGGAAGGTCATTCATTACACCCCATTCACTATTTTCTGTTTCATTCTGTAAATATTATAGTCTTACTGACAGAAAATATAACGTCTGAGGTTCCCAGATCTTCCTTCAGAGTTTTAATCATTCACTTCCCAAGAAGGGGTTTAACAAATACCACACTGTTCTGTCACTATTTGTATGCAGCACCACATAGGGCAAGCTGCCAAACTTGCATGGTTTAAAGAGCCAAGGGTAGAAAATTGACACCCTAACAAACACACTCCCCACTTTGTCTCTTTTAAGGTGGTGTAAAAGTGTCATCCTTGCTTCTGACTGCAGTTTCAGAAGGCTCTTTGTTGAGTTGCTTTACTTCTCCAGAAATGCAGTATTTAATAATCGCCATTCACCAAACTTTGGGGATTTGTTTCATGCCCAAACGTTTCTTATGTAATTATAAGCCTTTTGCTCCCCACCAGCTGCACTTTAAATGTATTTTAATTGGCTGGAATTCAGAAGGAATCCATTTGGCAGTCATTTACATTTGAAGCACGCCCCTAGCAGCTGAAACAGACCCCAGAAGCAGCCCGATTACTTCATCAAAAGAAACTGCTTGAATACCATTGACTCCTACATAACTACAGTGAACTCTATTATATAGGTGTGGTGATGTAATTAATAATTCTCTGCTACATTTTGGCTTATACTGGGAGCAGAATGTATTACCAACTGATACATTCACAGAGTGTTTTGCAGGTTTACAGCGCTCAGCATTCGTTTTCAAACCTCACTGCACTGCCAGAGGCACTGCCTTTCTTGCACTCTTCCTCTATCTGATCTAAACAACGGTGTGCCACTAACACTCGTATTCTTGTTTCTATGCAGCCCATCAAGAATGTTTCCAGCTGGATTTTTGTATGTAGTATTATTTTAAAAGCTTCTAATGTGCTAGTTATTCAAGGATCAAAGTATCAACTAAGTTTAGAACATTACACTAAGAATGTCTCGGTTTTCCATTTCTCTTTATTTTTGGGCTCCTAATGCATAATGTAAGCCAACTTGACAAAGCCTTAATTTAATGTAGTAAGTTCACCGCACTCTGCAGTTTATAATGCAGAGGTTTAAGAGATGACAGCAGTAGGGAGAGCTACCAACAGCTGCTTAAAAAAAAAGAACAAGAAGACATTAAAGAAAGAACCACAAGAATTCACACTTTAAAATGCAGTATTTAGGATGAATGCAGTGACATTAACAACTCAGATTTAAAAATAGAGACATTCCAAGTGATGCTGATTGAACGCATGGTATCTGAAGAACCCAGAGCTCTGAAGTCCATGAAAGCTCCTGTGAAATTGTAACTGCTTGAGAGTTCACTTATCATCAGTGTAAAACAGAGGATGAGGGAGTGAAAGAAAAGGGATTATTCTCTAGCTGAAGTACAATGAGAACTGTTTTCTACATTTAAAAGGTGAATAGTTCTTGAAGTTATGACAATACTTGCCGCCTACAGAGAAAAGCAGCATTTCAAGTGCATTATATGAAAAGGAGAAGGATTAATGCCACAGAGAGAGACCATTATACTATAGAAGAGCTGTGTATTTTAATAATTTGACTCCAACCACCTTGGGAAATTTCCATAGTTAACTGGCTTATACTCCTAAAAAGTGGAAACCCTCAGTGTACTGAGAGCTTAAGGGAACTTACTGGATTTACCACTTTAAAAAAACAAACCCCACACCAAAAACCAATTGTTATGGTAACACAGTGTATCACACTCAATGTATTTCACCTTCAGATATAGCCATGACACACAGGAATACTCTTGAATTCCTCCTTTTGAAGTCACAACACCAAGCTGGGACATGAACCCAGATCCTCAATGCCTTCTTTTCTCTATTAGGTTATGCATTTATAACTGTCCCACGTAGAGACACTTGTGGCTACAACCCAGATCAGAGCTGACTCAGGCTAACAGCTGAAAAGCACAAGGAAGCATCTTAGATCTCTGAAAGCCAATGGAAACAGAAGGTGGAGGCTTAAATCCAGACTTCTTTCACTCTCATTCAAGCAGAAGTGGAAGATTAGAGAGCCGCTCACTTTTATCTCATCTGCAACCTACCAAAACAGATGACAAAACTCCCACCAAGTTCAAAAGGTGATAAAAATGGGAGAAGAAGAGAAGAATAATTGCAGAACTATTTGTGACCTTAGCAATAAATTAAAAGAAAATCCTAGATCATTACAAGCAACCAAAATATGTCACATTTGAATCCTCACTCATGCATCATTGAACACTTTACACTTTTGCCTACATGACTTTATGTGTTTGTTTAAAAAAATTAAAAATCTTCCTGATAGAAGTCCTGCAGTGTAAAATATCAATATGAACTGTGTGGTGGATGAAGGGGAGCTCTGGACAGGAAGGCAAACTGCAGCATGCGTGACAGTCTGCCTCTGTCCTCCTGCCTCTCCCAAGCAGCAAGCAGCTTTGGAAAGAGAAAGGTCAGCACTCTATTCATGCTATCACTCTGGGAATCCCCTGCGTTGTCAGGGGCTTCGTGATGACAGCCATGAAGCCTTGATGTGCCATTGATTGTTATAAGACATCGAAGACAATTGGCCATTATTTAGCTTCAATATCTATCTTCACTATTATTTGAATGTGAGACACTGGCAAGTGTTTCCAAAGAAACAGTACTGGTAAGATCTTCAAACGAAGGGGATTGATTTATTTTCAAGCCTCATGTGAGATGCGAGTCACAACAATAAGCCTCAGAAAAGCTGTACACTAAACTGATTTTCTGGTAGCAGTTCTGCAAGAAAACCCTTGCATTGACAAAACTTAAGCATATGAAACATTTACTATTAAGGCAGTTAATAGCCCTAAGCATAGTGAGATGGAAAAGCATTACTTTGAAATTTCAGAAACCATTAAAGGAAGAAAGCAGAGAGAGAAATATGGGCACTATCAAAGGAAAGATAATCCTTCAAAAGCAGAGACATCAAGCAGTAAAGAATGCTTCCACCATACCTAATGGAAATTCTTTGCTGCCTTACTTTCCTAACTGCTGTTGGCATTCAGCTGGACAACAGGAAAAAAACCATGTTGCAGTAGTACACACAAGCAAAAACGAACTATGGCAGAGGAGAAACCACACAACGAATGAAAAGCTGGTTTTCTCTTTATGCATCAATAAGCCAGTTTCCAGTCTAACAGAACCATCTTCAGGAGATTTATGTGGTTATTAGTGTAACTGGTACCTGGTTAAAAATGGAGGTGAGAAGGATGAGAATGCAATGCGTAGGATTTATTAAAACAGCAGCACAGCAGAGTCCTAGTAAACATATGACAAAAGACAAGAAGAATTACGTCTGTGAAGAGAACACTGGAAAGAATATGTAATCTAGCCAGTATGCCAGGAATGAAGAGGTGGAAGTATTAAAATAAGGCTTATTGCAGGCTTTTAAAACTAGGTGAGAACACTGGACACTCAATTACTTTCTTTTAATCCAGAGATTGCCCATGTGAAATGTTGTGAAGGCAAGTAATCAAACTATCAGTCTCTCCCTGGTCCTAACTGAGGTGGGCAGGCAGAAGGAAAGCAGAGGACAAATTGCAGCTTTTGTGTTCACCAAGTAGGATTACCTCTGTACATTTTCCATCGCTTTCTGCCTCCCCATATTCCTTCTCTACATGTCCAGACTTCCAGATCTGGGCAGGTAAGCGTAGGATAACAGCGTACTTAAGCTCCACTGGCCTATAAAATTTTCCTAAGCATCACCCAAAAGGTGTCATGGCACACACAACTCCACCATGCTCTGGTGTATGGGAAAGGATGTATAGTTATGAAAATACATTTCATCCTCTAATCTTCTTTTGAAATCTGGTTCTGCACCCCTTGCTCTCTTCCTTGAAGGAACTACATCAAATTCAGCCCTACATATATATAAGGCATATCTTCATGAGGGCCATATAAAAAAGACTCACAAGCATGGGTGCCAGGTCCTTGGCACAGTTACACTCCACTATGCCACTCCTCGTGTTGACCTATCCCCAGTGGAAACAGGGCTTAATAAAAGCAAGATGCCCAGTTCTTAATGTGTCTTTTGCTTCTGAATAGCGTAGCTGAGGCCTTGTAAACAGAAGAAAGTATACAAAAGATATCAGATTTTTTTTTTTTTTGATGGCAGTAACTTGATTACAAGATCTTGACACTGTGCAGTAGGGCAATGGGTGAGGAAAACAATCACCTTCCTTGTGCATTAATGCCTCCACCTTCTTGAGAGCAGCAGCAAGGGGCTTGGGGATTTTAGAAACCAACATCCTCCTTTGCATTCTGAGAAATGCTTCCATGTCATCAGTCCACTGGGAGTTCAAATGCCATCTGTATGTACCTCCTTTGAAGGAACAAAATTTCTGATACTGGAACACAGGGCATATTACAAAAATACCAAGAGCTGAGATGACAGACACCCTTTGACAGCTCAGTTCTGTGAAGCTGAGATGAAGCGTTGTTGATCTATTATCTGCTACACACACTCCTGCAACAAGGTATTATTTGCAACACTATTACATTCCTCCAAGTAGGCCCCAAACAGTGATAAATATGGAAAAGATTTTCCAAAAAAGAAAAATTAGTTTGTGCGCAATGCAAAATTCATACTCTCTGCAAACCTGGCTGGGCACAAAATCGTGTTACTCAGCATTTAACATGAGTTCGGAAGCTTATTATAATATCAGTGTCCATGGACTTCTTACCATCACCTCCACATTTTTCTCTGCAAAACATTATCACTTTTTTGTTGCCTGATATCACTTTGTCATGGGTTCAGCAGTAGCAGTCATTTTTTTCTCCTTCTTAGTGGCTGGTGCAGCACTGTGTTTCTAACTTTCA